>DWHO01000041.1:0-31312 GCA_018247575.1 Eurytides lysithous rurik | reverse complement strand
CCTATATAGTTTCTTGAACTTAAAACCTTATAAAAAATTATTATTATTTGAATAAGATTTCTTTATAAAATATTACAGCTTGTATTTTAAATAATTATAAACGTATCTTTTCACAACTTTCTCACGGTCGGAGAGTTCTAACGAACAGTTCTGTTTTAACAAGCCACCAAATATCATAAATTTTATGTTCACTTGTATAAAAATGTATATTTTTCTGTAGAATTATGTAATGTAATAAATGACATTTGTTGTTTATTAGCTTATATTTTATATCTTCTGTGAATTGATTGTGTATTGTTTTAAAGTACTAATGTAATTTCAATAGATTATTTAATAAAAATAGTCAAGGAGTAAGTAATTTAAAGATACCATTAAATATTTTTAGATTCTAAAAATATCAGGCGTATTACAAAATTAATTTACATTTTATCAAGAAAATTCTTATCAATACATTTATTAACATATCTCATCAGTCTTCTATTGTATAATTTACAGTATATAATTGGTAAACCGCAACACTGCTTATCAAATTCAAATATTTCTAATATATACATACGAGTAATAATATTCAATTGTGAACCTTGCAATGTTAAACGAGCGTTATGAAGAACAATGTACAATAAGATTAAAACTATTACATTCAGTCTCAAAGTGGCATTTGAATCTTGTCAAACTTATTTTTCATTAAACTAGTTTAACAGGGGCACTAAAATCTAGAACGAAAATTAGTCTTGACTAATTTAATTAGTATTTAACGATTTATATATTTTTTTGTATTAAATATTTAAAAATAGATGAATGATTAGGAAATTACAAACATCTTATTTTGAACACACTTGTTTATAGTCGCGTAATCTTTTGTTGTGCATATTAAATGTGTATGAATTAATTCCTGAGTCGGAAAAAAACTTGTTTCAGAGCAAATATGTGCAAAATATTCTCGCAATCTTGTCAGTGAAATGATAAGGTATTTGAAATACCAAAGGAAGTAAAAACGGTAGAAATTCACATTGTTTCTTAGAAAGCTTAGATTCTTGATACATGTTAAATGTTAGACACCGCGCTATGCACCTCCCGACAGTTTTCTTTGACCCTAAGTATGATGTGTTTCATGGATATAAATTATTATAGTAAAGAATACGTGGTATCGTTGTGGCATCTGCCCGTATAATATCGCGATAGCCATTACGGACTCACCGTGGCGTCTTCAAAGTGCCTCGTAAACGTGTTACACAGCTACTAGAAATGTAATTTAGCGGTACTGAGAAAGAAACGTTGATTATCATCAGATGAATGAACCAGTGCTAGATACTGTCACACATTTTTGTTCTGGTTAAGGTGTTCTGGAAATTTATCTCCTCAATCGTTATGCATGTCGGTAACCGTACGCCGTAATGTGTCTTTTGTTGAATTCGGCCGTTTCTTTTTTATCGCCTTATGATTTTTTACGAGATATGTAATGCAAAATATTATTTAACATTTTGGTCTGCAGGCCGCGAATCTAAACTCGGAAGGAATTGATACTTTGTTTACTCAATTTCAATTTTAAAACACAATTGTCTTTTGTCACAGTTATTTGACTGGTAGAAGACGGTAGATCCATTTCCTTGCTCTAGTCAAATCATATTTATAATACTAGATAGGATATATACGTCGTGTTACGTTTACACACTGATTTGGTAACCAATAGATACAAGATGTATTGTAACACAGACTTCTAAAAAAAGCACAGACGATTGAACGATATTGAAAAAAATTGTTTAGTAATCGAATATATTAGACCGAGACCGAAAGTTATTATTTTTGTATGACTTTTTTTAAAAGTAAATTATTTAACGATTGAAATTACTTGAATGTTCTCTTTATAATCACAAGTTAAATGTTATTATTAATATTTGAATTTTAAAAAGCAAAAAGCTATAAGATTTTGTTTACAGTCACAAGACAAAGGACTAATTTACCTACATATAGGTAAACAAAATTGAGGTTCAATAAAAATGTCCTTGTGGAACCAATTGCTATGACCGGGTTTCTTCCTAAAGTTGTTCAAAAGTATGTCTACATTGAACAAGTTTTGCTCTTGAATAGAAACAACTTTGAAAAGAAGACTGGCCGAAAAACTCAACTGGATTGGACTGCACCAAAAAAAGCAAAGCTACCCAAAGTTTAAAGAAAAAGGTTTTCAACGAGTGCGTAGGACTTTTATAACATACGGAGCCTAGACGTGGACACTGATAGTGCGACTGGTCCACCAATTTCAGGTCACTCAGCGAGCTATGGAGCGGGCTATGCTCGGAATAACTGTGAAGGATCGAATTCCAAACGAGATGTTCCAAGAGAAAGCAAAAGTATTCGACATAGCACAAGGATTTGCAACCTGAAGTGGCAGTAGGCGTCTTGGCAATCGTAGTGTGGGGCGTCCTCCGGTAAGGTGGAGTAAGGACATCCGAAACGAGACTAGCAGCGGTTGGAATCAAAGAGCCCAAGGTCGAACTCACTGCGTGCCATAAGAGAGGCTTATATCCAGCAGTGGATAGAAAACGGCTGATGATGATGATGAAGCAGCAGCTTTCTATCATTGGAAGATTAGATAGTCAGATGGAATTCTTTATGTTCTTTCATTTGGGTTAAATGATGTAAAATAGATCAATCTCAAAAAAGCTTTTAAGTTGAGATCGTTCAAGTACTAGATCAATAGCTTTAGCGTATGCATATGTTTACAAGGAAAAACAAGAGAAACTTATTTCATAATACTAGTATTTATACGTTATGTTTTTTCTTATAAATTTATGTATTGCGTAAAGAAGATCCAAGCTAAGGAGAGTATCTGATGATCTTATGTTATGGTGATAGTGGGATTCTTTTGTAGAGTTCTTTTGTTTCCGCGGTAAAGGGAAGTGCTACACAGTTGCTAGAACTATTGCTTTGGTTTTAATTGTTGATTTCATAGTAATGGCTTGACCAAAAAAAAATACACACTTTCCTATGTCTCAGCGATGAAAGTACCGTAAGACCAGGAATATTTCAGTTCAAAATATTGCATGGCATTGTGCTACTATGGGTTAACGCCCCGCTTACAGGTCTATGATTTGTTTATCGTTGTATTTTGTTTAATTAGAAAAAAATGTTAATATTTATTAAAATACGAAATATCTACGTTGTATAAACAAGCGTTTTATATTACATATTTTAACCACTGAAAATGACGCACGTATTTAGAAACTGTTTTAAGTGCGCTTAATTATTCCATGAATTTTTATTCAGAAGGAGGATTAAGTTACAAGATAAGTATTAGTTATTTTATAACTATGGTCGAATTAATACTTAGTGACACTTAATTTTTTAATTTATTTGATTCGAGCGCGTGTGACATTCGAATCACAGGCGCGATTTAAGTCGTGTTCAAGGTGATAGTCTCTTTCTTGGATCGAACTAAAATGGCTGCCGCGTTGGCATTTAAATGCCATGCATTTTTTATATTCACTCGATGTACGCAATTAAGAATTCAGCTTCGATTACATTGTCATAAACGTACGGCTCTTTACCAGCGTTGTCCGTTAGGAAGCTAGTTAAGAGTTTATAAAATTATTAGAATGTAATTAAAGTTTATAGTTGCTGCTAATGTGAGAGCAATCGCAGAGAAGTAAGATGTTAAATTTATGATAAAGAGTTTAATTTTTCTTATTATACTGTTATGCGGCTTTACACTTAAGCCGTATAAGTTTTGCCTTGTAATATCTACTGATTCGACCTAGCTTACCGTGTTAACATAATGGAACTGGTTATGTTTTAATATTGTTTTTATTTGAATTTGTTTTATGTTATAACCATGCAACTAAAATAGCTTCTCTCTACGTTCTATTTTCAAGATAATTTTATTATCTAATATTTTTTTTATATCTCAACTTTTTATCCGAATATATATAGATTCTATAAACATAATTTTATTATTATAATAAGTATTCATTTATTTATAAATGCTGTTGCATTTTGTATTGTATCTGTTAGGTGCATCAAGATAATTTATCAGCTCTGTCATAAGACATGATTTACTACGGTACTTTTGTGTACGAGGCAATAACGCACTTACATTTATTAGTACACGAGAGTTCAGAATTGCTTTGAAATATCTATTCTGTGTCTGAATATTAATTTATATATTTTAATAATTTCATCGCTATAGAGGCTATTGACATTTATTGGGCATTATAATTATTAAAAGGCTGTTTTAGTTCTAAAAATATATGCGTATTAATAATTCGCAACGAACCGTTGATAGTTTTTATGTTTCAGCGTATGTAAATTTACAGGCGTGGCTTTCCAATTTTATAACAAAACTATATTGATATGACGATATCATAAACGATTTTATGTAATACAAACTCTTATAATTTGAAATTATAAGAGTTAAGATAGAGATAGCGCTATTCTTTTCTCACCGAACTTATAGTCTCAAATAGGAGACCGTACTTGACTGGACTTTTACCACAGTGATGCGAATGGAAAGACAAGTCTGTGCCTGTGCTCATGCCTTGGCAGATCAATTTCAACTCTGTATGGGTCGCCTGTAAGTCTTAACGCATGCCTCTCCCGTAAGTCCAGTGCTCGATGACACTAGGCTCGGTATCACCAGATCATTTATGATAATAGGACTCAACGTCATCGATGACAATACTTTTTAGCTATGTCTATTTTAAGCGTTCTGATAAGACAACTCGCTTATTAGAATAGCCTGAATTAAATGTATGAGATTTAAAAAAAAGACTGAAATATTATCCGATTCACATTAACTTGTACACGAAACTTCAGGCAGATAATACTTTAAATTTAAATATATCACGCTTAAGCGGAAATTGCTGCGATTCATCTTATAAGGTCAGAAATTACATTACTAATAGATATTTCGAAGCAACGAGAGATAAACGATAATATAAATTATCAACGGTGTATAATCACAAATAATTAATTTCGTCTTGGCGCATTTAATAAGAATGAGCTTTCGTCAGTCATATTCTCGATAAGGGTCAAATTGCCCCGCCCGCGGCGATGCGTACGTAAAGAAAGGGAGCAATCTATAAGATTTTTTTTTATTAAAATTATGCACTAACATGTACGTGAAGGAGGGTTTTCTTATCATCTCCACTTATATTTTGCTTTTCCTAAGATAATTTAGATCCCAATCAAATTAGAATAGGGGTGAGTGATGGTTAATGGCATTTAAATTTTAATTACTTCAACAAATACAATAAGGATGCCAAGCTGCTTGTCGAAAAATTATTGACTTGTTTAATGCAATATTAGTCTTCACTAGCTGCTCGCATAATTTGTTCTTCTTTTCTGCGATATGTTATTTTTTTGGGATAAAAGTAGCCTCGTAAATATCCGTAGCAAACATCAGTCGATCTATTGCTGCAAAAAAGTAATAGTAGGTTTAATCGAATTTGATCTATTACTAACCCGCTTATTTGGGTCCTGTTGGATCGGATTTTAGAATAATAAATTTCTGGTGAAAATGATTGACCCACGAAAATAGTGCATGTAAATTTGTTGCTTTAAATCTCTTTACACGAGCAGATAAATTGACCTTATCGTGTGATCAAAACAAATTTTTTTTTTGATAAAGAACAACTATTAATGCTCCAATTTATACCGTACAGGTCAAATTCTTATAAGATTATTCAGGCTTATAATTTTATATGAATACATTTTGTTTTATATGAACAGTTTTTACTCTTTGATCATTTATCGATTAATAATGTATGAGAAAAGACAAAGGGAGTATAAACACACCCGGAGTTATTATCAGGGCTATGGATCACGTTAACTTTCTCTGAGTGGATACCGATGCGCAGTGGATACGGATTGACTGAAATATTTTCTATATAAGTATATACATTTGTACAGAAATATCCGGGAACGCATTACTTTTTGTGCAATACCTCCAGATGGGTCTTTTTTATTTTTATTTATTAAATAAGACTCACTGACAACATTATTATTTTAACATTTTAGAATTTCAGCAAATTTTTAAGTTATAAATTAGGTATCGTAACAACAACTATAATAATAAAATCAATATAGGTTGAGTTTATAGCTTAAAGTAAATAATACAAACAAAGGGCTGTAATATTATGAAAACTAAACACAAAATGAGTTAAAATATCATTACACTTATAATTTAAAATTAAATTGAAGACTGAAACGTACTTATTTAAAGGTGCTAATTTTTTTTACTTGCATTTTAATATAACAGACGTTAAAAATAATGTTTGTGACGCTAATTTTAGTCTTGTTTTAAAAGGATTATTACAAAAACAATTCATTTTCTGTATAATAATTTTTTTCCCCACCAATAAAGAAAATAACCTTATTTCAACAGTTATGCAAAATTGGCGGGCTATCCGGGCAAATTGCTTGTATCGATAAATTAACTTATTTTTCTTTGTGAATTTCACAATATCTCGGCCGAGTGACACTGATCGAGACAAAAAGGACGTTGTACCTACACATTTCGTTAAATTAAAATGCTTACATTAAAATATGCAAAATATTTTAAGTTTAGAGCTCTGTGGGTATTTTTCAACTTTAAAAAAGTTTACTCCGATAGTAGAAAAATTCTATTTATCATTATGTCTTTAAAAGAAATTGGTGAATCAAGAAAAATAAAAAAAAGCGTCTCAACGATTTCTTTTGAATACAATATCGAATACGATTTTTATCTTCTTTATTTAAAGAGTAATTATTTATGGTGTAATAAAATAAAGCTACATAAAGAAGGGAATTGTTTATGGTGTTATACCCTTAAATTCTTTAAGCCGTTTGCAGTTAGACAGACACCTGTGGGTTATACAATACGTTCGTACATATGAACAGGGAACGTTTGCAGCGCCGAAAGGGGTGTCACCTACCAAGGGGCAATTTTTGAATTTATTGAAAGGGCCATTTTTGTATGTGGAGACAAAATCAGAACAAAGCGTTTGATGACCACCGATGACCAGTGGATAACCCATGCCCAACTGACCAGTGTGGGAAGAAACTTTGCGACGGTTTGAAAGGTTGACCCCTCTATTCTTCGCTAAAAATATCCATTGAATTTTTTAAAGAAAGGGGTCGGCGCAGATACAGAAACGCTATGGTGTTTTTTTTTTCGCAAGACAGCAACGGTTAGACAAAATAACTAGAATGATAAAGTAACGCTCTTCCCGGTCATTCTTTCCATGAATTTATTTTTCTACCTATAGTATATAATTAAGCGGACTCGGCATGGGCTCCTCGAGACATTTTCGTGCGCACGATGTGAAGGGCTTACACAAGAACTGTTCGGGCATTTCGGAGAACAGTAATGTGATAAATCGGACCCTCCAATTATTATTTCATTCGGTACGCGAAAGTACTCACTATACTTATGGCGATTACTGGCCAAAATCGGTACCTGCGCTCGTTACGCCAATCATTCGCCCGATACTTACACTTACACTGTAGGTATACTTACATCCTTAAAGATTAAATACATTAAACATTTCCGACTTACGTTTAAGCGAAAATATATTATTAAAAACTCAACAATCTAGTTCACAGACTTTTCGATTTGTTGTGCCGCGAAAGTTTGTGTGTATGAAAAACTAGGTACGACGAAGAAAATTGTGCAATTATTTATTCACGACCAACTCTAAAGGAACGTTTCTAACTAATCTAATGGCGAGTGCTAGAACGATAAGAGTATTGAGCAATCCATTAGTGATTCGCCCGAGCACCAATACGATGTATTTGGCTACTTATAAAACAACATGACACATTATCTGTGACAATCCATCTCAGTCGAATGCGCTTCTCTAATTCTCTTATTAGCGGCGGCGTGTGGGCGCGGTGACCGGCGTCCGTGCCGCCAATACGAGGCATAATTTTGTAATTTTGTAAAACGGTAAAAAAAAGAACACGTCTAAACCGTTGCTATCTGTAACGTAATATAAGTTAATAGCAGTTATAATAAAACTCCGAGACGGCAAATCTTTGAAGCGATTTGGGCTCCAATCAATTGACGTAAGTGTTTAGCATTTATTAAACAATTAAAGTCTAGTCTGACAAAATTACGAGAGAAAACAAAGTTACGGAACGTTTTATGACGAATAATTGAAATTGGCAGTATGTGAATTGCATTCGTTATAAAATAATTTCAATTTTTTATAAAATGTATTAATCGACTTGATATAACTTGTACTTAGCTCTAAGCATAATTTTTATGGTATAAAGAAAGCACATGTTCTCAGTACAAAGTGCAAACGGAATGAAATTTCTGAGGAAGACTTGCGATATATATAAGATCACCAGACAAGCACCAGGTTTCAAATATGAAAAGGATCATCAAAATCGGTACACCCAGTAAAAAGATATGAGGTAACACAGATAAAAAAAACAGACTTTTTTTTGAAGTTGGTTAATGAGACTATTTTATTTACTATTGTGTTTAATTTTGAAATTAACTTTCCGACGTCTCAAACACTTTACAGCATTCTCAGTGACGGGACGCACTGAGGTGTTAAATATATGGATGTTAACGTAATGCGGGCTACCGCGGTTACTAAAGTTATTATTTTTTTAATAATTTTGGTTCAATATACGCAGAAAAACCTAATTGCAAGTAGTCCTTAAAGTCTTGAAAAGTGGTATTTAAGTCTTGCGGTGATGGTATGCCTAAATCCTTATTTCATTCTGCTAAGTACAATCCCAATAATTTGGAGTTGCACTAAAATAAAAGCCGATAAAATCTTAAACACTTTTCTCTTATTACGTGACGTGGAGTAAACGCGTAATTAACGTGAAAAGTCAATCTCATATTCATGTTGTAACTTCATTTGGGGTAAGATATAGAATAAATAGGTAGCAATCGTGATACATCTTAAAAAAATATAAAAATATTAGGAAATTACACCAGTGAGGAGTGAATTTGTAAATAAAACTTTTCTCCTATTTAATGTAAAATTCCCGACGTTTCGAAAACTCAACATTATTCCCAGCTACGGGGGAGAAATTAAAGCGTCTTACGCTTTATCGTCAGTGAAGTTAAGTTTTAAGGCAAAGTAGAAAAGTCCAAAATCCACTAATTGCGTTCGATCTGCCTTCTTATTTTACGTGGTAAATAGACAGTGAAAATAAGCATCATTCAATCATCATTTTATTTATATTGTTCAGTAATCACATGAATATAAGAAATCATCATATATCACAGTAACAATCCAACATTAAAACTAACAAACCGTAGGTGTAACAGTATCCTTTGCTCGTTTTTATGACTCATCGAGCAATCGCATATTGTGTTGTTTAGAAAGTTTTTTTCTGTTTATCAATAATTTTATTACTCGACGTTATAAAGCAGGTAACGTTAATTATCAATGCGTTAACTGGTACCTCGTGGGCGAAGACTTCCGTCTCGCTCAGCCGCCGTGTCTATAGCTTCACTAAAATTTTACTTCTAATTACCTTGCCACCGCCGACATTTTATGTTTCCTTTAACCATTACCTTAATTAATTTTTAACATCGCTAAACTTTTCTCACGGTTATATTATCATGGCTTTATAATGTGAGGCGCAGTTCATCTTGTGGATAGGATTGATTTATCAATATTGCGGGTAATGGTCATTAACATGCGATTTTTACGTATAAAAAAACCGATATAGATAAGTTTTGTAAATAATATCAAATTCTTATACTGGAAATAAAATTGAATCTCACGTAAAATAATAGTTAATCGTCGGATAATTTAAAATAAATGGATATTGTTGAACAATAAAAAGTAAATGTTGATAGATATATTCTCGCTATGGGTAAAATAAATAATTCGCATAAACAATTTAGGGATTTAAAAAAAATGCAATATTATTATATTGCATTAATATTAGTATATTGGTTAAGCGTATCTATTAGTAAGTTACAATAGTATATCTAAGTGTATTAACATGTCTGGACATATATATATATATATATTTCGAATGATGGCTTGCATTATTTTGTCAGTATAATACTTTTGCTAAGTAAAAAAAGCGCGTTGGGAACTTTTAATGTGTACATGAAAGTTACTAAAGATTTTTTGCATTCATTTATATTTTGATTTATATATTTTTTAATTGTTTTGTCTTTAATTTTTTTTAGTTAAATGTGATAAATATTAAGTAAGTAAGGAATATATTCAATAATTTATTTCAAAATAATATAGAACTTTTGCTTAGTATTTGGAAGTTTCAAATTAAACTTGATATGATTTCCGAAGAAACATAATTTTTGTAGTGTATACCTAACAATTCATTACGAAAATTACGTTTCTTCGCAAATTCGGTGACCTTCTCCCAGAGCTGCCTGGGATCTATAACTTTGCGAAGTTCAATATTTAGTAAAATTTTGAGTTATTTGTTTATTATTGAAATATTAGATATCAAAACTACATTTACGGTATGCTATAATGATATTTAATATATTTGACATTAATTCATGTTTAACGATTATATTTGTGCGTCAGTATTGTCTGATTATTGTACGTAAGTTTATTCAAGTAAATGTCTTACATAAAACTGATCTAGTACTTTTTTTTGCAAATATATCACTATTTTTTAAATCTTATTACTACCATATTATTTTCTTAATACACATTGGCTTCGGTACACTGGAATCGGCTAACTGTATTTTCAACCTTATAACTCTCTAAACTTTGTCGCCATTTAAATAAAATAAAATCCATTAACTCTATTAGTATTTTGTTACGTAGTCAACTAAATGAAAAAAACGACAGCCGTGTGTATAGAGGTTGGATGATAATGGTTAACGGCAGGCAACCCTTTGTTAAGTTGGACAAATAGGATGTGTTGCGATGTCACCCTTCTCCGTGGCGAGTGTACGGCGAGTGTGGGGCAAGCGGTTGCGCGCAGTAGCGAATATAATCGCACCCGGACCGCACTGCTGCCGACCACGCACTGAGCCATCGCGGCCGAATTCGGACATTCGGACCCCAACTTGTACCGCAGAGAAGGGTGGACCGGACATTGTTTCGCGCAAGTGACCCCCCCTGTAGACGGACCTGCCGAGTGACCGCCACCATCGCGATGCGAAACGCCCTCGGACGCTGATTCGGGGTAAACTGCCCCTTCGCAACCAGTTCCAACCCGTCCGGCAGGTATTTTCGATTATTGTGTCACGTGTTTCTCGGGCGTCGACTGTAACGCCTTTAGGTTACACCGTGATGTTGATCCTAGGACGCGAAGGCTGATGATTATTTCTAGAAAATTATTCAATTTTAATCGAAACTAGATTCTATGCTATCAAATTGTTACACCGCAGAACATACGTTAACGTTATCGCATCTTGTGTCATATTGCATTTTGTGTCACATTATCACAGTTCTATGTAAAAACAGATTTGACTTCATGGGTATAATCAAAGGCTGCCCTTCATAATATTAAATTAAATCTAAACTATTTACATTATATAATAGCAGAATTACTATGATTTCTGTTGCAAAGCGGAAATGGTTCATTTGGGCGTTGATACGCACGCGATAAGGTGTTTTTAATATTGTACGATTCCCAGTTAAGGTAGATAATGAGGTAGACATAGGCAGCGTTTCCGCGTTGAGTGGCTTGGTCGACGCTCGTCAATAAATTTATTGCGAGTTTGACCGTGAGAGCTGAAGCGTAGCTGTTTTTTGCTTAATGTGTTATTTATTAAAATTTGATTATAAAAATCTCAATTTAATTCCGACGGTCGGCATCTGTGTCAAAACTTAATACATTGTACATAAATAGAAGACTATTGAGTGTTTAATGAATATATAACAAGAGTTATCTGTCTCTTTCTTCTTAGCATGGAACCTCGATTTAAATCGTTGTTGCATAGTTTAATGTTCTGTTTGCTCTTTTCAACCTTGTTTTTTGTTAAAATTTTTGGATAGAAAATTACCTAATAAAATAAAATTTGTTTGATTTTGACAAATATATAATCGTATGTCGACGGACGTAGATAATTTGTCTTATATATATATTCTTATACAGGCGAACAAAAATATCAATACGTGAATCCAAATAAATCGTATAATAATTTTTAGAGACCAAAAGAGCCGCTAAAGTGTAAAACTCCGAGGCAGGTAGGTACCCACGTACCAGGGCAACATACATTAGAATAGTATTTTCGAATAACAAATATTTGTTATAGCGACGGTCGTTGTGCAAACAGTTAATGTTTATTTCTCTAAAAACCTCGACATCAGTCTACGACCGCTCACATTTTTGTTCGGCTATTAATCGATCTTTTTATTTACTCCCCCAGTGTTGCCGTACAAAGACAACGGTGGATGGCATTGTACGCGTTTTCCCACGAAACGTGAGTCGCCGAGTGCCACGTCCATGTTAAATTTTAACCGAACGAATGCTCACTAGTAGAATTCCATCTCTAGAGATCCGCGGACGTGTGCACGCCATGCATTTGTGCCAGCGGCACACAGTTGACGGACAATCTCCGGGTATACGTCATGTCAGATCGAACGCAAGAGATACAACTAAAAACTAATGCACACTCGGTGCTTTTCACAATCACCAGTGAGGCCAATAAATAAAGCTTCGCCGAAGAACGGGAGCAATTAATATGGGTGCGCCCGGCTTGCGTGAAAGTAGCCGCGGCCACATGTGTAAGCCGTGGGTAGCAAGGCGCTCTGTCGGTCCGTCGACCACCACGTCGTTTTGTATTACGTATGCCTATATACTTTTAAGAAATTATTTTCAAACAGATAAAATTTGTTTTGTTCTCCATAAGAAATTAAAACAATTCGATAAGACAATTATCACATATATCCATTGATTGTTGAATGCATTAGAAATCATAATGATTGGATTATAAAGGCTACTTATGCTGACATGAATTATTCGAACTAAAGCCCAGTTCAAATTATTTCGCTTGGTTATTAAGGCTTTACAGTAATAATTTGAATTTGCAAATACAACACTGTTTACGCAATCTCGGTCTCGATACTGGACAGATAAATATTGCATTTCTACAAACGCCCACTAATGGTTAATTGAATTTTGATGTGAAATTTGATTGTGTTGAAACTCGTAGTTGTTACTAATAAAATATTCAGGAGTTTTGTACCTACTTCTAGTAGGTATAAGAAATAAATGGCAAAAATTTGTTGGCATGTATCGTTTTCTAATAAAATTTGTTATTAAACGCGTAGCATAATTATAGCTTATGACGGGGTCAAATTGAATCACCGCCTCAAAGACGTACAATTATACTTTCATGCATGCCAGTAAATTAACATGACCATGTAATTTTTGAAATCTTTACTGTTTTCGAGGTCATAATAATATTTACACTCAGCCTAATAATAATATACGCAAACAATAGCGAATTATCGTGTTATCTAATTCTTTACTACCCAGTTCCTTATTGTATAAAAAAGCGTAATCTTTCAATTGCGGTATGTCAAGAAAATGTAGTTTTTGAGTTTTTATTTTACTAATTCAGATTTTGCCGATTATTTTGTAACACAAAAAAAAACGAAATATTCGTATATTTATATTAAATATACGAATATATTTCATTAAATATATTTCATCAAACAAAACGTATATTTAATATATTTGAATCGTGTGTACATACATAATTTATATTGAAAAAAGTAATAAATTTTAAATGTTAGCATTAGAAAAGACTACAGCCTTCAAATAAAAAAGGGGATTATACAAAGCTATAATATTTAGTGCGTAGTACTAGGAAAAGTAGTATATTCAAAATTTTTGCATCAACAGAATATTGCATACATGCCTAAGATAAAAAATGCTATTTTCTTTAAAATACAACTTTCATTTATCATTAACAAAAAGAGACATAAACGTTGTAAATTTCTATAACTACGGTTAATTTTACTAACATGGAATCGTTTCTTAATTATCTGAAAGAGATTTCCTAGGCAACAAATTTCTTGGAAATAATCGTCTGATCAAGATGTTTCTAAATAGACCGTACTTGACGGGTGAGAAATGTACCGGAGCCGTGGGACTGTAAATTCTTAATTTAAATGAAGATTGCTAGTAAAAATAATTCATTTCCAATTAGAAGTGGAGTAGAAAGAGTGCAATAAATCCGTGAAAGTTAGTGTCGTTCCTCTCGGCCGCTATAAATTTGAATAATCAGCTATTGAATCAGTAAATTTATGAAGTCGGGATGAACTACTGGTAAATATCTAGGCAAAGAGTGGCGCGTTGATTCATACCCACTGAATGCATTGTGGCTACGGGCTACGCGCAGTAGATCATAATCGGACGAGTATTTATTGGTGCGCGAGCTTTCTAAGCCTTGCTTCTGAGATCTTAAGGCAGCGTGCACACGACCGCCGGTGACACGCAATGTTACGCCCGACGTATTTTATTACGTCTCCCAATCGTCGATGTTCGCCTCGTATCGGCGTATTTTAGATGCGAATAAACTTTAGTGACAGGTGAACATACGGATTTATTACGCACTGTCTTTTGTGTAATCCCCCGATAATTTCTTGCTGTTGACGTTTTTATGTCAATTCGGCAACTGCCGATTGAAGATTGATTGGAATTTGGCGGCGATTGGCTTCTGAATGTTATTTAATGCTCGCAGACTTATGTCTTGACTCACTTTAGTGCTTACCTTTGGACAAGAATTTCGCAACACTAAAATTATATATAGACATTAAAGACAACGGTGTAAAATAAATTATGGGTTTTCAAACAAATATATAAATAAATTCATTTAAAACTAGACTATTAAATGTTTACATATCAACTTAGATATTTGACATTTCGCTTTACATATAGCGTGGACTTGAAAGTTCGTTTAGGCGGAACATTTTATTCATATAATGCTGACAATTTTCTTATTGTTTCTTAATGTTATATTGAACAATACTGAAACATACATTTGTGTTAACCGTAATGACCTTCGATCTGTGTCTGAACATGGTAAAAAAAAATATTTATTAAAAAAATGATATTTTTTGACTATGTGTCACCACAAATAATATAAAATTTACGCTTTGGATGTTACTCATGATTTGACCAATTACAACAGATTGTTTTTTTCCTTTTCTTTATTTTTTAATTTGTATCATTCTACCACAAATTGTAAATATTAAATACAGTGTGTGATTTTTGATTTATTTTCTAACGTTATTTATTTATTTCTACATTTATTTAGAGTTGTAGAGGAGAAAATGTACAGTTTTTTAAAACATTTATTGCATAGTTTTCTTTTTATATTTACCAAAGTAACGTGAAGGTGCTTTAAATAATTGTAACAAGTTCAAAGAATTTATGAATTGATACACATTAATTTTAAATTGGATTGATATTATTAGCAATTTGTGCGACCGTTCATACAATAGTGTTTGCGTCATCAACGAAGCGGTGTTACTAATCTTGACACTTGCGTTTTTGAAGTAACCCAAAAATGATGAGATGTGACAAACACGATATGGAAATTCAATTATGTGGGCGTTTAACACATGAATAAGTAATCAAACAGATCAGAGCAGCGTAGACGGCTACGGCTAGATTATCTTACCCGATTTATAAAAAAGAAACGTACCGGTTGGAAATAAACAATATGATATTAAAACAATGTTCCTTATAAAATATCGATAACAATATGTGCCGTGTTATTGTTTTTACCGATTTTTAATTGGAAAGGTAATTTTCATTTGTAAAAAATATATTTTTTTCAATTATAATAATATATAAAAAGCTTAGAATACAGACATTGTGTAGTTAATTTTTTCGAAAAGTAGCGGTACCAGTTAGATTCAATTTGTAAATAGAGGTAAATTTATTGAGTGTTATTATTGCGAGTGTCAAAAATATTTGCTCAGCGCAGTAGGCTCGATCGCCTAAGGGAGTGCGGACGAGGGACGTCTTGTACCTGCCGGGAGCGTGTGAAGTCCAGTGCAGGCAGGGGGTCGGTGACACAAAGGAATATTTAAATGCGCTCCTGGACGCGGCTCGCATGAATGTGTATTACCCTATGACCATATTATTTTTAACATACGAAGATAATGGCTCATCGGGGCGATTCTTAATTTTTTGTCGCTTTCTTTAGCGCGACCCCTTTATTAGGGGCCGCAATGCTTTAGGGTTTTGTACAACCGGCAAATGTTGTCATTAAGAAATACATATAATTATTTTCTCACCGCAAAAAAAATTGATCTCACTGCACGTTGAGATTAAAATGTATTTACGATTAAATTAAATGACCAGATTTATTTAAATCAATATTTCGAGTTACTCAAATTTGATTATTCAGGATATATGAATATGATCTTGAAATGCAATATTATTGTATATCCTTGGATGAGTGAGAAGTAAAAACGTAATGATTTTTACTTAATTGCGATTACTAAATTAAAGATAAAAATTTAAATTATTTGCGAGCTGATGCAATAAATTATGATTTTTACACAATTATATGACCTTACTTTTGAAATTCGTATAACGGCAAATATATAAACTTTCATCACATAAAATACTGATACATAATTAAGTAAATTCTTTTTACTTTTTCATTCGGAAAATTCGGTCATTGTAATCAAGTCGTGAATTTTATCATTCTTGATATACTTATCTTATTAACTCAATTCGTTTATACTACTTATATATTTATTTTATTTCACTTACCTACTTAAAAATTAAATGTGTTCTTAATTTCTTTTCGTTTGTAAATATCTAAATCGTAACAAAATATTACCATTTATAATGCAACTGATGTAATATAATATATATTCTTAATTAATACGGTTCCTTTATTGGACAAATTTCGGTTAGCATTTAAATGCTGAGCGAATGTAAAAGGACAATAAACAATAAACGTACGCCCAGCGCAGTCGCCTGACTGTAACCAGTATTTATGACACTTTACCCTGTAATTTGGCAATCAACTTCTTACCACCGATCTCCTCTGAGCTATTATGACCCATCTAACCTGCTGAGCAGGCATGTAATATTGCGGTTATCCATTGATTTCTACTGCATTATATCTTAAAATTCACATCAGATAGCAATAATATTTTAAATATTTCTTCTACTTGGAATTACGCCCTATATAAAATATTGGCTGTGTTTAAATTCTATAATCATGGCTAATGATAATAGCACTTTCACACGATGCATCTTACACCCGACCGATTTATCTCCGAAATTATTAAACAAAAACTTCGCATCCCCTTGTCCTTTGTTATTCCATCACCCTTTTCTTCGGACTGTGTCCATAAGTTTTGTGCTGGCCTATGATAATGTCTCACATCTAAGTGGGGAGAGTCGTATTGTTTCGCAGCCTCCAAGGGTCCTGACGCGAATTTATGCTCGCCTGTCATAACAAAATAAATTCACGCATTGTGAATCAATATAGCGATTTTGATCAAAAGCCGTCATTGTTTCTGGGTGTTGAGAAAGCGTAACGTATAACTTTATATGGTTAAGATCGAAATATTTAAGACCCCTTTAATAAAGACAATATCGAAGTTTTAAAAAAGGAATTTTCAACACGGAAGTACACACAACTTCTTCTTTAAATAAAACATTTGTTTTTGTTTGAGTTAAGTACTCGTTCTTTGTTTGAGTCATTTGAGATGTCGTTATTTCTCGGTATGGTTTAATGTTTGGTTTTAGAGAGAGAAAGAGAGAGAGTAAAGTTACAAATTGTACAAATCAAACTTTAGGTAAATATAGCTGTGATTTCAGTTCAGTTTAATTAAATTCAAAATTGTAACCATCATAAGCATTTATTGAACCTTCTTCATATAAGCTTTACAAGATAATGGGTAAAAAGAAGTGTAAAGGAATACTGAAGGTTATAAATTGTTTTCGTTCTAAACCGACCAGGAAAACTAAACCATGTTTCCTCATTCAAAATTTAATTTTTATATTTATGTACAAATTCTTGTTTCCTAAAATTTCCCATTAAGATGAATAATTTTTTTTATAGAGTGTAATGGATAATTTAACATATATGGGTACGTGAACATGATGATTTACGTATATATAAAATATATATGTGATAGTAAAAAGTAATGTGTATAGTAAAATGTTCCTAAAGGATTACTAATGTATAAAATGTTACATAAGATATAAATTTCAATGTGGCTTAAACCTCCTATAGGTTCCTGTTTGCACTCGATGCTGTAATTTCATAATTCAAGCGTTTAAATGCATAGCTTTTCGTGAGCAGTTCGAAAAAAATGCAGAGGCTTGCCGGAGTGGCCATTACGGTCCTTAAAATAACATCGTACGTTTAAGTTAATGACAGACACACCGGCAAAATTCACTTATAATTGCTTATACAAAGAATTTTGGTTAAAATCATCAAGTACACGACTTCGTGTAGATGTTCTCCCACGGGATCGGGAATTGTGCGTGAATGTCTGTTCTGTTGAGTTCTATGTTTTTTTAGCTTATAATTTATCTATCTTAACATTTATCTATTGTTTGTTGTTTTTATCTTTTCATTTCGTATTTTTTATTAGCCGATCCTAATTTTCTAAGGGTACCGTAATATTATGTAACTCTAATTTGGCGCTTGGACTCATGATTAACTTCGAACAATAATTAAACTAACAATTCAGTTAAATCGATTAGATAAATACATACTATCTTTACCGCACAGCTGTTTACTTAATGGTTCAATTTAATTCGTTGCAGCTGGATGCAATCTAGAGTTTATTTATTTAGGTAGTTATCGTATTGCGCAACCACTCGTTACTTGTGTAATCTTAAATTTAACTAATCTGTGTATATTAATTTTTATCATATAATATACTCAATAACTTCGGGTTACAATTTTTTTTACACAACATTAACAAGACATAAACAAACATTATATCAAAGCAATTCACAAAATGCAAACGATTAACATACATCTTTCTGTGAAGCTTTAAAATTTTTATTTTCACATTATTATAAAATTTAAAACATTTTATTTGGTAATAATGATAGCTTATAGAGGAATATACACCATTTGACAAAAGTATTTAAGCATAAATTCTTTTAAGCAATAAAAAAAACAATGTTAAAATTTCGGTTACGTCAGCTACGATTAAATGATAAAGATATTTTATAATATAAATCAGATTAAATAAAATGAGTCAAACTAGTAGTAATTATACAAAATATCTGGATGTACCCATATCCATTCATTCGATAATATTCAAAGTAATATAATTGGGTAAGAGTTTTTTAAATAGACAATGAAAAGCGGTAAAAGTGAGTTTAGTAAAAGAGGAATGATATATTACAATAATCGGATCCTTCAAGGGCGTTACATAGAAAAATATAGCCCATTTTATCTATAAATTCCTAAAAACAAGGCAGTGGTTGCCATACTATAATCGCGTAGTCTATTTGCATAATTGTACCAATAAGTGTCTGTATCTCCATAAAATTGCATAATTTTCGTGCTCTCTATATTTATTGTCGATGGATATCGCTTCGATCCGACTTTTCCATAATATGGTTAAAGATATTTTTATTTTAAGAGGTTTTATGATCGGAAATGACTAATATTGCAGTTTATAGTTCGTATTATATTGTATATGCTTTTACTAACTTTGACGACACAGTTAGTTGCAAAGTAAATATAAATATCATAACACTTATTAATTATAAATAGTGAGACACAGACTTTTTAAAACTTGAATACACTACAGTTTTTAACACACGGGATCTTCATTTAGCATTATGATTACTTGTTATTGTATGATTTTTTTTTGTGGAATAAGTGACAAACGAGCAAGCGGCTCATCTGATGGTAAGCGATGTCTACTGCCCATAGATGTTCGATAACATCAAAGGATTGATATTACGAATGCGTTTCCAATGTTTAGGATGCGATTTTTAGCCACTTCACTTATCGGGCGAAAGGCGAAAGCATAAACACTTCACGTCGGTTTTCTGTGAGTGTTTGATATAGTCTGATACATGCCCGGTTCGAGTCGCCCATTCAGCAGCAACAGATCTCCCGCGGTACTCTACCACTGTGAGGATGCCGAAATTTTACAAAAAATATTTTAAAAGGACCAAAACTTAATATAAAACATTTGTTAAAAACAAAATTAAAACTCTTAATACTTATGGGGAAACAAAAAGAACAATTATTATTGATAATTTATAAAAACATAGTTTGCTATGACCGTTGCAAATCGGATTTAGACCTGGTAAATCAACACACGCACCGTTTACATAAAAAAAAAATCGTTCCATCATGTTGTCTCGCGAAATTTCTCGTGTTTTCTATTATATAGAATATTATAAAACGGATTCAATGAATTCTTCACTAGGTAAAGCAGATGGTTTCAGAAATATATCCACACCAAAGTAACAGAGTACTTTAACTGTTATCCTTATATACAGCTCAATGATGCCGTAACTACTATATGACTATGGATTTCTTTATGCGCGAATACATAAATTAATCTCGAGGTTAAAGGGCGTAACAGCGTGTCATACATTTTGTTATTTATTTAAATGTTATTATAAAGGTATTTTAATATCGACGTGTATCAGTTACACCGTTATGGCACAAAGATAAAGCTAACGGCGAATGAATATTTAAACTGGTCAGAATTGAGATGTAAATAAATGTACAGATCCATTAGCCAACGCTCTACATTAAACTAGTATCTATAAAATGCAAACGTAATTGCATTTATACCTTTCGTTACTTCTAGGATTGAGCGAAGCGCATTTTAAAATGGAGGTGTTACATGCGCTGTACAAGTAAAACAGTAAGCAAGTTACGGTATTATATAAATTTCGGAGTCTGCATGAACTTTACTATGTGGACGATATCATTCAGCAGTTTCAATTATTGATAAAAATTGAACATGTTACGATATATATTTAAGACAAATGACAATGAAAAGTGCAAATTAGGAAACAAGTCAAGTCAAGGTTAGTGTTTCCTTTCATTTACGATGTATTGTCAGTCAAATATCTATTTGGAATTTTTATACTTCTACGGCGATGAAAAATTTAGTATTTTTTTAAAGACATTTTTTAATTACATATTTTATTAATATTGTAAATATTTATCAGCTTTCTCAGCTTAAAAGGGTTAAAAATGGAACAGTGACAAAACTAACATTACGGTTCTTCTCATTTTAAATTGACATTCAGATGACACTCAGTATTTTATTATTGGTCAAAGTTTATTGATGATTGATCTAATTAGAATTGAATTCCCTGCATGCGCTTTATACAGACATAAAAGCTTGTGCAATTAAATAATTCTAACTGGATTTGCCTTACACCATTGCCTCTTGAAGTCCTCGACGTATTTGTCAGTTCAATCACTTCCGACAATATAATTTATTGCGGTAGTAATATTATTCGTACTTGTGTGTTGCAAATATGATTCAAATGTTTGTTACATAGGTATTAGTTTATTATTATAACTACTGAATGGGAATTATGCTAAACAACAGAAAAGGACGGTCTTATAATTACGTCAAAGGCGAGACACGCACGACCGCCTGTCGTTGGGGTTACTTGTAGTTAAAGTAATCATTTATAATTAATGGGGATTTGCGTTTGTTTCAGCGCCATTGGCATTCAGCTAACTTTTTAGAATATTCACCACTCGTTTGTCTTCAATGTGTCAAGTTCACCATAGAGTATTTGGTCTTGGAACAAGTGTATTATTCAAGTTATAAGATTTGTTATGTGGATTAATGTTAAAAGAACATAAAAAATATTTTCTGAGAGTGTTTATCGATATCGCAGGAAAGATAAACAAAAAAAGTTCAATGTAAATTGAGCATTTTAAACTGAATTGGAAAACTTAATAAATTTAACGAAGTGCATTTGTATCTTTTAATCAGTTGTTGGTAGCCGCTAAGTAAAAGATATAACAAGTTAGTATTTGATTCAGCTGAAGTTAGGTGACTGTGATGATATAATTTGCTTTACGACTAATAAAACACTTGTAGAGAGTTTTCTTGAATTTCGTGTTGCCATAATCACCATGGCATTACACCACAAATGTGACACAGCGAAATAAAACTCATAGTACGATAATTAGAGGACGTATTTTTATTTCATTTTGAGTTAAAACTTTCGATTAATGTTTGATATTTTAATATTTTGGTTTACGCAATCCAACATACTCCAGCGCCCGGGGGCTCTTCGGGTATCCGCCGAGTAACGGTGCGCGGAGCGAGAGACTGATTTATTGTGGACATCCACTGGACCTATCCGATTTGCATTTAGATAGCGCCGCGGCGCGGGGAGGGCGGACCTTACTCTATCGCGCGTAAATTAACTATAAAATTATAGTCTAAAAAAATTTAATGGCTTCCAATAAGACTTTTGATCGGCCAGTAAGCGATCTATTTTTTATACTGTTTCTAGTTAGAAACTATGAACGTATATAAAATTGTATTACATACATATTATTTATTAAAGTTTTAATATTTGACTTCTAATTCTTTTACACAGAAAAGCTTGTACGTGTATAAACAGACACACTGGCACCATATTTATTTGTCATTTATTATAACCGGGGAAGATTTATTTTAGTTGTTTTTTTAAAATAGGTTTAATATTAGAATTAATAAAATAGCTTAATAAAACTTTGAAAGCAAAACTAACAGTTATAAACGGAAAATTATTTAAATATAATTTTGCTGTATAGTCGGTTGTAGACTGTTACATACGATTACTGCCTACGATTGCATCGTCTTAGTTTAGTAGTAGTTTTAGTTAAAATAAAATAAAATAAGCGAAGTTTAAAATATTAAAATAAATTAAAAATATTTCATTAAAAAAAGTCACTATACGTTGATTGATGTTATTAATAACTGAAAATTTAATGCTCTTTGATTTAATATTTAATAACGTTGTAAAACCTGTAACAATATCGATTGACGCAATCGCAATAATCTTAGGTTTTGCGCCACGCTATAAACATTCTGCAGTCTCTACCTACACATCTTTCGTTCGAAGTCCGTTAAAGTTTTATTTATAACACCAATTCGTCTAGGGCGGTTACGCAGCGCTGGCGGAAGGCTGATGGCGACTTAGTTATTCAAGTTGATCATAAATTATCGGCCTCCGCAATTAGCGGGCGCCGATTTGGCGCAATATATTAACTATGTATCGCGGGTAACTGCTAATATGCTATTCTAACACTGGCGTGTGATAATCTTTCCTCTAAAGTCATATTTTTCTACAGTATTTCTTCGACCTATGGAGTTCTCAATACATAACAGATTCCAAATTGGCAATAATAACTAAAATCTTAGTAAGCACCACAGGCTATTAACGACATAAAACATCTACCATAATATTATGGAAATCAACAAATAGTATTTCGATTTGTATTAAGTTACTGATTTGCAAGTTAAATGTTAACATGCAAATTTTATAGTGTAGATAGGCATATTTATTTATTATAAACAGCCTACAAAATATGGTGTTAATGCGCGTTGCTAAATATCCTACCTATAAATAGATAATTATCGTATGCCGGATTATACGCAGGCATTAGAGTCGGTTGCAGATTTTCCTAAGTTGTCTTTTAATCTCAGCGTTATATAGATGCTATCCAGGCCAGCAAACGTAGATACTCTTAGGCATAAAAGGAAAAAGCGTACGCCCCTAATTGCAAGATATCCCCCAGTATCTTCTCGAGTATGTAAATAGGCGTCGGAGGTAATTAAAAGCTTATCGCGCGCACTGCCACCACGCTCTCGCTGATTGCCGCGTAAAATGATTGACACGTCGGTTCAACAGTAAATTGATAATGAAAACACTCCTACGCAGTTAGTACGCAACGTGTTTATTGTCGCCAATTACTATATGTGCGAGATAATTGCCCAGGTTCTCACAATTGTCAAGCGGCTGACGAGTCGCTTGCAATTTTTGTAGCATTAAAAGTTCGCGATGGCGCGAGACGCCACCGCGGATGGACGGCTGCCGAGCTGGCTTGTTTGTAAGTGAAATTATTTTTAGTTCATCAACATGTTTCATAAAGCGGTCCGCGGATCTTATCTTAATTGAGACAAATATTTATATCGGCTCGATATAAATATTTGTTATTGTTAACGTCGTATATTAGACGACTGTAGTATTTGCTTAGCGGTACCAACATTCCGACATATCGAAAATGGATTTCGAACCGTACGCGGAGCTACTCATGAATAGTTTCATACGAAAATCTATTAATTATTATCTATATAGTATCTATTATTATAACCGCCGAATTTATTTGAGTGGTTTTGTATTTCCCTTGTATTGAATACTATATGGTTGAGCTAAACAATGCGATATCACAGCTGAGTTCAGTAAATCATAGCGCAGCCATTTCCGTGGGCAGTGTCGCAGATCTTTCGGGCATACCTAATAGCTTCGCGATTTAATTATAGTCGCAGGGGTATAACATAATCGCTCATAAATCACATCGTATAGATACCTGCCAGCCGCAACCTGTTTCAATTCGCGCCGTACAATGTCTGCCACGGCGAGCGCTCCATTGTGCGGCTCCGGCGCGGGCGACATGGCTCCTAATTTATACCGTCATGCTTATTTACCGCTAGCAGCCGAATTCACTAAATCTGTAACGCTGTAACGTACCAATGTTTTACTCTTTATTTAACTGATACGAAAAAACATTTTATTCAAGGATAAGGATATAAATTATCGTCATCATGGGCTCATTGTTAAGATTTCATTTATAGTGCGTATACCGCTTAGCACACAATTGAGAGCATTTACATTTTCATTGAATCGCCATCCTGTTCGGGCTTTAAAGGATTTTTTGATGTCAATACGTTGCGTTATAAAATGATGCCAAAAACTTTTTTTGTGCTTAAATTTGATATTTTTATAAAATATATGTATATATATATACATAAAATAACAATCACAAATAAGAATGTAGGATGGAAAATAAGAACGATTGAGTTACGCCTTACGAAATTATGACAAACGTTCAAATTGGAAATTTCTGACAAACGGAAACGATGCGTTCATTCTAACTCATAATTCTTAACATTATACCTTACTCGACATTACAAATGCTTAATTCAAGCAAATTCGATAAAATCTTTACTGTTCCTGGACAACGATGTCTTAAGCAATACCTTTTTAACGCCTGGTGCAAAAACACAGTAGTGATAATTTTCACATGTCTCTGCGTATGTATGTATGTAGTATAGATCTATTTGGCATTGAAGCTCCTAAATAGATCAACCGATCTTGATATATTCTCTATTGTTTGAAACCTGATTTGATCGGAAACGTAGGACTTAATTTTTTTTTATCCTTTGAAAACCATTAGATTTTTTCTAGTTAAGAAGTATTTTCTAGGAACTATCACAGGCCTAATATTAAACGGTTGGATTTTCTTGTGAACTTTTAATTTAAACTTTATTTATAGAAGTTGTTTGCAGCAAGTGGGTCGCTTGATGACAAATGAATTCTTATAAGGCCTAATGTAGCCTTCGAATAAAATCGGAAACTTCTCGCCAGCGGAGTATGCTTCAATTCCGCGACGCATCACGCACTCATATAATAAATAGTTTTAAAAGAAATAAGGGTCTTGACTTAAAATTAAGTGTTTAAGATTGGCATACCGTAATTGCCCATTGCACTTCAACATATGTCATACAAAGAGGAATTGAGGAATTTACAAAACAATATAGGGCCAATTGGAGTTTTTCTCGTACGAAGCGGCAGCACGAGATAATTCGAGGCGATGATTATTGATAAACGGCTTTGGGTTTTTGCTTCTCCTTGAGTTCGCTATTGTGCCATTATATCCGATGTATGTGTGTATGAACGTTCGTTTCGTATCCATTATTTATAGGAATGATTCATTCGAACGAATTTTATTAGTGATTTTAAAATATTCTTTTAACGCAGTTACGGCAAATTTAATCTATGAACGCGGAAATCGGACCGGATCTGTGTTTTTGATTTCCCTTTCAATTACCGTTATCTGATATAAAAATACGGCTATTAAAAGGTTTCGACACTTCTAGATGTGTCATTAATTTACCAACGTACTTATACATTCATCATCGGTACGGGGCAGCGTTTAAATTCATTCAAAATTTAATAGAGAACAAATTGTACATATGTGTCAAAAATAATATTTTCTGTGTAAATTTATATAAATTACATTATGGTCGTGCTCGCTTCCCCCTTACAAACGTTTGAAAGATGTTTTAGGACACCTAAATGAAGAAAATAACAAGCTCGACGTGGTGACACTTGTGTACCAGCACAAATTGTGGTTAATTTCAACACTCATAGAAAAAAAACTAAGAATACGTAAGTAACGCTCACTTTATAATACACATATTATAAAGTGAGCGTTACTACGTAACATTTTACTTCAACATCGTTGACCGTTGTTTAAAAAAGAAAAACCGAATAACGCTAGCCCGTTTCACGTTTATGGGGCAATAAAAAATGCAATAATCATAATTCTATAGAGAATACGTGTATGGCCACTTGCTATTCACTTTCACGGCCGTGGGCTGCAGCAACGGCCAACGCTTCTTCTTATACCGCGAAGGAAAGACGAACAATTCAACAATACAACACAATGAATACTTCATATAAACTCCACTGAACGCATTAAACTATATTCATTCAGCCCGCGTCACACTTCTGAGCTGTCACTCAGCGGTCAAGTAACGATTTTATCGAAAAAATGTGAAAAGATATCGGCCACCATATTCTAAAATTTTATATCCATGTCAAATGTCAAATCTTAATAAAACTTCCGCGTCGACGATTTATTGTTGACGGATATAAGATTTTACTCTGAATTTGATTTAGTTACTATACGTAAATAATTCTGTTTCTCGGATGAATAATCCTAAAACTATTATAGATTCATGTTTCTCACACTTTTGTAATAATTTTTATCGACATGACGAACGTTTAGTTATTTATACAAAGTTAGTTAAAATACCGTTACTGTGCAACAAATTAAATAGTTTGCAATTTCATTAACGACGTTCAGTAATTTAATTTTGATGTTATTTGAGCGCTACTAGTTCTTCGGACTGTAGACATGACTTATTTAGTGCTCATGTTGTGTTTCCATCTTTAATCTGCGTGGCCGCATATTTCCGAGAAGACATTTCTTGTTGACCGTACATAATGCTGTCGAGAGAACAGTTGTAATAATGTTAGCCATACTTGTACGGCGAAGAACTCCGTAAATGAATCATCGCATATGCGGCCCTCGTCAGGGCGCAAAAAGAGGTTTGTCGAAAATGCACCTCGCTTAGTTTGCCCTGTGCTGGTTGCCCGCAGCAGTACTCATCCCTTATTTATTTATACTGGTATGGGGAATGCACGCTTTTTCTGGCCCATAACAGCGTGCGTCCAGGCCGCGGCCACAATCCGAGACTGCGAATTCTTTAATTGACAAAATGCAGCAACGCCGCATTCCGTCTCGAATCATTATCCTTAACGTGGGAATACGAAATAGATTCATAGTTAATTGTGCTCTTAGTTTAATGAAAAGTTTTTTAAATTATTCTATGAAGACGCGTTCATATGTTTGAAATCGGGATTTGAATGATAATATGAATTTTTAATAAGGCGGGAAGTTTGAAAACAATTAAGTGATTGGTATATAGGGCTTTAATATTTTGAAAGGGCAAATAACTTGGAAGGCTTCATATCGGCTGCTCTTAATGAGTCATTACTGAAGCTAGATACTAGTTTCTCTTATCAGTGATGATAAAACATGCGTAGATTCGTGCCGCGCCCTGCACTTTCCCCTGCACCTACCTACACCTGCCAGGTGAGAGAGGTGAGGCTGCGCAGCCTGTTCCACCTCTGGCGCGGGTTTCAGTTTAACTTTGTATCGCAATGCAATTTACACATTTATGGATACGTAGTTACGGATGCCTTTACGGTTCGCGGGCTGTACAACGCTATGAACGGATCCTTGTGAAAGTTTCCACTGTTATATACAAATTGATATTATAATACCAATAATACATTGCAATCGAATTTAATATCAATGGCAACACACAAGTTGTCTGAATTACATTTTAAATCAGTAAAGGGTATTTGAGCCAACTTGTCTTCACGGATTTCTCTACAAATAAGACAATGTTTTGCTTGTTTGTATAGTAAATGTTTGGAGAAACTTTTATGAAATCTTTTAAAAAAACGTTTAACTTTAGACTCTCTTATAAAAGAAATTAATTTTATTGTTTTTGACATAGAATGACGGTACGCAGAATATACAGGCATTTATCAAAATAAATTTAGTATATAGATATAAAAAATAATTATGTTGCTGCAATTTTCACTATCAATAAGTTCGTTATTTTAAGTATTCTAACCAAATACGCGCATACTTATTTTTCTCAAAGTAGAGCTTGTCATATAGATTACTGAATTAAAAACAATTAATTTGATGTCAGTTAATTCACTCAAACAAATTGTTTAATTTTAATACTGCTGGAACCGTTTTGGATAAGACGTCGTATTCGTCACGCTACATCGATTGGCATCGAAACGAATGTCTTTAATTTAAAAAGATATCGATACACCGTTGGGACTTTTAATACAGTATACGTTTTGTGATTACTTTGACTCGATTAGCTTTTTGGTATAAAGCACCGAATTCGTCACCAAACAATTATAATTATAATAATTAATTTAGAAATTTATGAAAACCTTTAGATGTCACCACGCATTTTTCGCTTTATTTCGATTTAAAATGCAGCGTGAAATTTATGATGTATAAAGTATAAGTTTATTTTACTATTGAAGTGGTACGGTATCTTAGACATAAAGTGAAATTTTAATAATTAGCTCTTGGTGATTTTAATTAAGAGATTAATAATGACGCAACGATGGCGGGAGGCAACGACCGCGGCGGATAAGCCCGCCAGGCGGGCGCACGCAACCCTACGCGACGTGCGTGCCGCTCCGTTACGACACCTACACCGAATTTTTCCACATGCCCGAACAGCGGAGATAAGCGAACGAACGCCAACGTGTTATTTATTAACGAACCGAATGATCGATAGTTGGACGCGACACCGGACGTTGAGCTGAACGATTGCCGCCTTTCGAAACGCGCCGCCGCCCCGTGCAACCGACACGTTGCCCGGACCCCAGATATATCTTCGTCTTACACTGTCACCGATGCGGCTAACGTCGGAATTGATCTTTTGACTCTATCCTCGTGTACACCAAATTTGACGACGTTCGCGAGATCACGCCCGAGATATCATTTGGAAACAGATGAAACATCCCGAAACTTTCGAATTGCTGTCCGCATGATCAGTAGTGAAGTTTATGGATTTTAAGGAGATATGATTTGGAAACCGCATTATTCGTTAAAATACTGAATAGTGTGGTACTTAAGACCTGACTAGCTCCAATGATATAATATAGAACGTGATAGAAATCGAGTACGCGATTTGTCTGAGAAACGTTTGGGATTGATTGAAAGGCCGTGCCGAATGTTTTGTTTGCTCTACCGTCACTTCTTCAACCCTTCGCTTGAATCCATCCGTTCCACACTAGCATGCGTCACGTCTTCGTGACAGCTGCGTGCGACACTTTCTAATCGGGCACAATTCAAACGACGCCAAACAAATGACAAGGAGTGCGCAGCTTACGAAACATTAAAAGTTTCGAACAATTGACTCGAATAAAGAGACGAGCTAACAATTCATTATTTATAGAAGTGTAGCTCGATGGTTCGTCGGAGCGATTGCATAAATCGCGATGTCCCAAAATTTCGTTGGAACGTTTCGAATTAGTCGTCGCGTAGTGTAAACACGAGCTTGTGTTTACGTTTCGGTTCGATGACGACGTGATAGGAAACGTTCAGAAATTCGAGGTTCAGCCGCGCAGGGCAGGTTAGACCAGTCCCGGTGGCCTCGCAAGGACCCCAGTAAACCTGTTAGATTCGTTGCACGATTTTTACGTGCGCACCTACCGGAATCTCATTCACGTGCTGCACCCGCGCCCCCCGTCCCGCTCTACCACAGACTGCCAGTTAACTCGTCAAATGACTCACGCTTCGGCTGGTTAAATGCCAGAAGCTGGCTTTTCCAGTTTTCTGAACCAATTCACGTATTCCATTCTTACTAGTCGCCTAGCAGCTCTCTTGAATAACCTGTGTTAATTGGCCCACTAGACACGTTTTGCTTTAGACTCACAATATTTTCAAGTTTCTCTTGTGTATAATACAATTTCCCGTCAGAGTATTGAACATTAGATATTCAACAGGTTTTTTCTTTTTCATGTTTTATTTTTATAGCGGAATTTAATTTTATTAAAGAAGGTCAAAAATGACTACCGGAAAAGTTGTTTTAAATAACACTGTGCTTATGAGTCAAATGTAGCAGTGATTTCAGTTGTCGATTCGGATATCGTTTATAGGATGTGATTTCGACAGTTGAAGTTTGTTTTTCTGTTTTTCTCGGCCAAAGCTTGTTAACCTTTATGACAATAAGTGGTATTTCGCCATGGCATCAACAAGGAACAGGAATCAGGTAGAACTACGATCCGGTCAAACTCGTCCGACGCGTGCTTCCAACATTTTTTATTTATTTGTCTGCATCGTCGGATACCGCTGGGTGTGACGTCACACGACCTAAACCAGTTGGCGAGGGAGCAGGGATTTGCCTCGTATCCTTCCGGTTCTGCAAGTGGTTCGGACCTGTTCTACATTCAGGTTGCGCGGAACCAGGCGACCCGGCCGCGTGACGTATAGCCAGCCGATCTCGTAGAAGGCTGACATCGGAATTAGACATGCAAAAACATCCTGATTGACAATAATACACAAGTACGAATTTGGAGCGTAGCAAAAAACCGATTCACCACCGCATTCAGTGGTTAGACAGTCCAAATAACCTGACACCGGCTCTGCTGACTCATGTCGCGGTGTACGCAACAATTAGCGTACGTATTACATCGTCATAGTACGCGCAGACGACCGCTGATGTATACCATCAAAGGTCAGTATCCGTACCAAAATGGTCACGCCTAATAACTGGTTGCGCGATGTAGTCGATCCAGTCGTAAAACTACAAGCTTCGGGTACCAGTATTTTACGTCGTGTTTACTTTGTTGATTCAATAGAATAAATGGGAAATGACGCTTCGTCTACTGACAGCTTTTTATTGCATCGGAATGTTGCCATATGCCGAAATAAATTTTACTGTCGAAGTAAAAGTGAACAATTTCATTTATATACTTATTGAATATTATAAATCCGAAATTGGTTTATTATGACTTGAATTATAATATATATATATATATA
>DWHO01000040.1:0-31323 GCA_018247575.1 Eurytides lysithous rurik | reverse complement strand
CAATAATTTTTTAGACTTTGCCATTACACTCTTGATTCGATATAATAATGTTTTTTTTAATCTATTTCATACACGTCGCTAATCTGCTAATGATTGGGTTATTTTTTAAATTTGTAAGTTTTCGTTCTAGAACTGGTTCCTATCGTAAACGACTTCAAAGACTTTTGCGCGAATCATTGTTTGCATTATAATATATATTTCTTTCAAATTTAAAAATATCTCTTCTAGAATTGTACCTATTCGATGTACACGTCAGACCGAAATAGGGCGCGTTTGCAGCAATTATTTTAGCACTGTCTTTCTTAAGAAAATTGGCAGCGGTGTGAGATCTTTTGCGAGCGGTATTCGGTTGGGAAACCGTTGTGAGGGCGTCCAGCTTATGATGGCCCGCATCGCGCCCCCAAAGCATTGAAAGCGCCACGACGGGGACAAGGGAGAGGTGTCCGGTTTAAATGGACGCGTTATATAAATAAAGCGCTCTGATATGCGAATAATAGTAAGTTCATCCTTCTCGGTGCGTTCGACGTGATGTTTCATTTTAAGTCCTGTTCCTCATCCCGTGTGGATTAATGGGATCGTTATTTAAAATCGTTATTTAAAATCATTACGCGTCGTCGAATCAAATATAGAAATAAAAGCGAGCATTATAAAAATAAACGCTGTATTTATAACGGTCATTTTAATGTTTATGTTCAATTCGAAGCTTTCGTAACGATGACTGTGTGCCCGTAAAAAAAGAGTAAAAGAAAAGTCGGCAACGATCGCTATCGTTATTAATTCAGCTACAATTTAATACCATAAGGAGAGATCGAACAGAAAAAGGCCGACCAACGCGGTCGCGGGCTGAAAAATTTACATTTGTAATCAGAGCCATTAGCGTCTACAATAAACTGCATTGACGCGGGCGCGAGCGGGACGGAGCTAGCGCGCGAGACAGAGACGGGTAGCGTTAACGTAGCCACGGCAGACACAATAGCGGCGCGTGCGCGGCCAGAGCAAGAGGGATGTACGCGGCCGGAGCGGGACAGAAACGTTTCCATCGCTTTCGTTTATTTTTTCCGTATAAAAGGTGCGTTCGGATATTGTGCGTTCGCGAAAAATGCGTCAAGATTTATAGTTTCGCTTTCCGCGTAGTCTATTATTGCATATAAGTAATGTTCTTTTAGTTTTATATCTCGATACGACCGCGCTGATATGCAAACGTATGTTGTTTATTGATTTTCACTTTTTAACCCCTCGGCGTGCATCTAGAAAGCTCGTGCCGTCTAAAATTGTATAAAGTTACCATGCTAGTACTCGTTTGGACTCGTCTATGGTACTAGACGCACTTTAATATTTTTTAAGTTACAAACGGTACATAGTCAAAAAAAATATTATAGTCAATGTCAAAATTCTTTATTCAAAATTGGATTGGTTTACAATCACTTTTCGACGTCTATTAAATGACGTTTGTTCCATTGACGTCTGTTTGGAAAAAAAAATACCTCGGTCCTGAGAAGAAAAGGCGAAAGAAACTCAGATATTATTATATAGTCTTCTGTGACCGTAACATGACTATATTATATGCGAAGTGTCGTTAACGAACTTGTCAGAGTTGGCCGTCAGACGTATCTCGCCACAGCCGAAACGAGTTGCATAATTCTTATTTACGAGCGTAATAAATAAATATATTATATCGATAAAACAATAAAAATAACCCGGCATAATGCATAACAAAGTGGCTGGCAGGTGCAGGCGCTTGTAAGCGGATTCGAGAAACTACCCGATTAATATGAAATACACGGCCCGCACGCACCGTTAATTAATTTTATACTATTTTCGGTGCGAAATATCGTTTGTCGGTAACGTTTAACGGTTTAATGTCGCGACGGCGTTTACGGTTGTAGCTTTTTTGACTAAAATTATCCAAAGCATTTATGTTGTGTGAAAAAATTAAACTGTTCATTTAACCGGCCTTCTCAATCCAAAAAAATTTAAATACGATTAGGGATAAACATTATATATTTATAGGTTTCATAATTTTGAATATCTTATGTTAGATTATTAAGTTATTATATGGTAAGGTATGTCCTCATTTACCAGATTTAGAACAAAACATGGGAGCACTAAAACTGTAAAATATGTAAGGTGAATATGTTCTTTTACCGATTCAAAACTCCTTGAATTAATAGTAAGACGTTAGGCAAAATTCTGTCTTAAACTTTTTACAAATCCATTATTTAACCGAACATCGATTTTTTAATAGTCTGTTTATTAGTAATAGTATATTAGATAGGATAGACTTAAAGGATGGGCGTTATAATATGACGCATAGGAGGAACGCATCAAGGGAAAATAACAAAAATCACTCGTCTCGCGTGAATAGCAAGTAACGTAACATAGATGAGAATTATTCGCAGCACTTAAAACAACAAAACGTTTTCAACGAAAATAGCCAGACGTCTGCCGCGTGCCCGCACTACACTATAATACCACATTGTGGGATATAGCAGTCCGAGTACAGATTGTTGTTAGTTCGTCTATATTTATTGACCACAAAGAAAAAATTAAAATTAAAAAAAAACGACCGCTTAGAATCCGCTATTTAAAAAAGGAACACGGTCGATCATAGACGGAACGACACGAATTCAAAAAACGAAACAACGTTAAAACATTTCGCCACGAAATTTTAAAAAGGTAAGCGTGCGCTCCAACAAAGGTGTGTACTAATTTCTGAAATAAAATATAATGGTTAAATATTATTCTATTAATATGGAACTTTTCGAACGGTATTGAGTGCCAGAAATTTGTAGCCAAATACGATATTATATTTGTTCTTTAAATGGCCGAGCAATTAAAAAATAATAAAAACCCAAATTCTAATTTCAAACTTCTACAACATTAAAACGAAAAGAACTTATAATATCTGAGAGAATTTTTATAAAGGCAGTAATTATTTTATAAGATTATAACACTGATTAATACAAACTTTTTCGAATCTAAATATGTATCTGTGGACAAAGTTTCTTACGCGCTATGATAAATCTGTCTGCTGTCGATTTGAATTAGGAACGAACGCTTTACTTGTATTTGGTGTACGTTTCGCGCCAATCCTAGTCGTGTAAAGTTGAATTGAATTTCAAATATACCGGTGCGCTGAACAGAAACGCCTGAAATTTATGATAACTGTCCGATACGACTAAATTATAAGGCAACTCTTTCAATAGGCAATAATTTGCTTAGAAGTTTTCTCAACGATAGTGCATTTAATTACTCTATTAGAACATAATATTTTTATTTGATACGATCACTGGCCATTGCAAAAATCTCATAAATTAACAAGATTTTTAACGTCTCTATTTTTCTATGCGATCAAATGTAATATATTAATGTTTGTTACAGCCTACCGCCAGACTTTTAGTCTTAGGTCGCCGGTTCGAATCCTAGCGCTTTAACGTGCAAAATTCCTCTAAAATTGGTCCATGTTTAAAACTGACGAATAAACACAGATGCCTGATGATGAATGAGATTCTTTGACAATCATCCAAGATTTAAGGTCGTTGGTCTTTTGAAAGTCAGTAAACTGCAATTGTGTTCTCCGTGTGGAATAAATTATACAATTTAATAAGTCTAATATCATTCGTTTCTGTGTATTAATTAAAGTTTGAGGGGACTGTATGTAATGTAATAAAGAATTTATGTATATCTATATTACGCTGTGGTAATACACTCACTCGACTTCCAATGCCCATGAAATCGTCGTAAACGACGCCGTATACGATGAATGGTAACATTAGGACATGTAACAAATATTTATATGCGATAGATTTGAACTAACTCCTCGCTCATGCGTTACAAAACTATTTGGTTTTTTTTTTATTTTTTATTTAGGCTGACAAACGAGTGAGCGGCTGACCTGATGGTAAGTGATCGCCCATGGACATTTGCAGCATTACAGAGCTAGCAAATGCGTGGTCAGCCTTTAAGGAGGGATTTTTTAAGGAGGAGGAAGAAGGAGTGAGAGGGAGGAAAATGGGAGGGACAATAGCGGGAACCCCTTGGGGATGGAGAATGAGATAGGAAGAGGAGTGAGAGAGGGAGGAAGTAAAGGGAGGGGTATGGGCCACCCGGCCACCTCACTCACCAGACGAAACGCGGAAGCAAAAACACTTCCACTTTACGCCGATTTTCCGTGAGGTCGTGGTACTAATCCGGTTCGAGCCGGTTCATTCAGCAGCCGGTGCAGCTGCGTGGCTCTACCACCGTAAAAACTACTTGTTACTATTAACCCAATGCTTGATTAGTTCTAACTGCTAAATGATGATGTATTCGTTGACGCATACCGCAGCATACGAATAGACGCACTTAACTTATATCCAAACTTATTAATGGTTATGAGTTAAGGAGTAAATTAAACTACAATGAGTTATTGTTCATTCATCTGACACTTCAAAGACACCGCCGTCGTGTTTAAGTAAACTCAATTAAATTCTATTTACGGGCACTTTACAAACGAGATGTTGTTATAATCATACACCAACGGGATATTAAAAAGGTTACCCAAAACCGGACAAATCTAAACAGGTGTCTATGCTTGGACAATCATCAACAGATTGATAAGAAGTGGCTTTATTGGCAAATAGGCAGAACGGAGTCTAGTTCTGGTGCTGAACAAATTAACAAGATCAGTACACGGATGTATCGTTAGTGATACTAGAAAAATGAGTAATTGGGATATAATATGGACATTTCGAGAAGGTTATAGAAAATTTATGAAGTCACGAAAAATGAATGACGATTTTTAAATGTGTTTGCAGTGACGTGTCCGCTTCAAGAATCGTCATATTTCATCGAAATGTAGTCGCATTTTAGCTGCATGCTGTAAATGTGACTAATTCATAGTAATCATTCGTAGTAGGAATGATTGTGACTCACTTATATTTCTCGGATGAAGATTTTTCGTTGATCTCGTGATTGTAATTGGTAGCTATTGTACTATATACGTGTATCTACAGCTGCGTTGTTGTTTTAAGATAGTTTTTAGGTTACCTCACTCTCAATATCTACCTTAGTTTCCTTTTCTGGAGGGCTGTGGTGGTGGACAAGTTTAGGTTATTATTGTGTATAGTTAATCGATTACTTAATTGATAGAATCGTTAAAAACTATAAAAACCGAACAATTTATGCCACGACCGTCTAGTATGTAGTATCGATTGTCGCCAGCAAAGTTCTATACCAACACGGTTTAGGAACCTTTGAGAAGGTCCTGTTCTCACTTTAGAAGTCTCGTCCATCGCTTTGCTTCTTGTTCCATAGGGTTAAAACTAAAAACCAATGAACACTTTTCGCTCTTAAAACTGTCAAGCGGCAGCCCTTATGGTCAATGACCTTTCTATAATAGTTTTGAGAGTAATACATGATTCAATTTAATATTTCAATGCGTACAATGTAAGGGCCTTTTTTATTATTACACAACACGCACGCAGCTATGATCTTCAACATGCTTACAATAACGATTACAGTCGCATAACAATATCTAGTGCAGTACAAGGGAATAGGATTTTACTAAGTTAATATGTTTATCATCTAAACTCATCAAGATAAAGTTTTAATTCCTGGATATCAGGCATAGACATTCCCCGGGTATATTTTTATGTAATAATATTTTTTTTATGGATTGGGCTGACAAACGAGCAAGCGGCTCACCTGATGGTAGACAATCACCGCCACCCATGAACATATGCAAGGGGGGGGGGGTTGAAAGAGGGAGAGAGGAGGAGTTAAAGGGAATGATGATGACAGTGCGGGGAGAGGAATAGTGTTACTCTCAGTCTGCACCAGTGGTTCCCATAGTACATCTGAATACGCTGGGGTCCACACGAGAAATATAGTGTGGTCTACGAAAACAAATGGTATAGGAACCTCTGCTTTATAGTCATTAGGATTAAGATCGTTTATAGCATCGACAAAGACCTGTACTCATTTCCATATTTAGAACCAAATTGCTATAACTGCAAGAGTGCGCCTTATTATATCATTTGATGTTCAAGGTAACATAAGATATCGGAGTAACACGACTGTTTTAAAGGTATACAAATAATCAAATTTTGTGTAATTTAAGTTTACCTAATAGTGAACTTTACAATCATGACGTTAGGGACTAAATTTGAAAGCGATTAGTCTTCGACGTTAACAGCTGTTCTTATTCCCCAACTCTTTAATGTCGCGCCTAATGCCATAAGATTATGACGGGAGACGTAACGAATGTATTCGACTGTACATCCTGTCAGTTGTTATGAGAAACTTTACATTGTACCATTTTTAGGCGTTTGTGAGAGACTGTACCTGTAATCCAAGTTATTTTTTATGAAATACTATTACACATTTTATTTTAGTTGTTCTTATAGGTATGCATCACGATAGGTATGCATAATTTAAGGAATTACTGTTACTTATTACATCGCTGAACAGCAGTTAGAAGAACAATGTTTTCAGACATTGACGGGTTCAAAATCTTATATTTTCGAATGACCGGCGCGGCGCCGGACATCGCAGTTTGGTACTGTTGTTTCAAAACACGAACTTAAAAATTCGAACCTCCTTCATTTGTAATCGGTTTAAAACATCAAAAAAAGTCCGCAGTGCGGCCGCGTGGTGATCTCGTGCACTTACACCCACTGGCGGTACTACCATACAAGCCCAAAGCCCGGCTTGCCCTACTAACGAGTAAAATTTATAAATCTTAATTAGTACATAATTCCCGAATAATTTATATTTAAATTTGAGCGTTGCGGGATCTATGTGCTTATTAAAATTAATAAATTTGACTCCTTTAGTACAGCAAACCGGGCTTTTGGCCTTGTATGATACCGCCACTGCTTACACCCTCTACTCTATATAGAGAGAGGCCAGCAATGGGACATTATATAGGCTGTTACTTACTTGCTTTTACTTTTTTTTAAATACGAAACGAATGAACATTTGATTCGAAAAAATTCAAACAATACTATCTCAACATATATTTGTTCCAAGGTATGTAATGCAGTAGAGCAAAAGTTTTGGGTTGGAGATATAAATCCGCCCTTTTATCCCGTAAAGAAACGATGGAAACCGCCGCCAAAAACTAGTTCCTAATAAACAATATTATTTAGTTTCGTAACCGCAAGCTTCCCCGTTCCATAAGGACGTTCACCCGATTTTTTTTTCAAGTAAACGATCCTCCTCATCTTTTCCGGCTGACGTTTTTTTCGATCTCTAATCGTTAAGGGTTTCGTATGGATAACGTTGAAAAGTCATTTTGATTAATTGCGACATCGCATTTGGGAGTTCTCGTTTTTAAATAATTTGACGGACGGTAGTTTTATAATCGACGGTAAACTATGACGATCGGTGATAATGATGACTGTCAAATCATTCGATGTAATAAAATTCTATTGAGGGTAAAAATTTTGTAACTTGTTTTTATTACTTAAATATAACTTTTAATTAAATGTCATTCATTACATGCAGGATTTCTTATATGGGCACGTATAAGAAAACTCGTAATAACAAATAATACAAAAATATTGAATGAAAGCTTAAAATAATTTATGTTGTAAAAAATACATTAAAAACTTACGCGCGCAATATCCAACGCCTTTTGTGTAGTAAAAAATGCTTCAATCGATCGAAATACGTAACAACAACACAACACCCGCATATGGAATCTTATAAAAGTAACCCTTTGTCCCGAAATACACCCACATAACCCTCGCCCCAAGCTAAAAATTGTTCCAGAAATATTAAAATAGTCAAAAGAGTTAAAATTAAAAGGGAGAGTAAGCGAGTCACAAAAAAGCGTAATCCCAAAACCAACACAGCTGAACGGATCTTACAATGACTAGTTGAATTGAATTTTCGAGCGATTGATCGCTTTAAAGCGCCTGATGTGAGACTGACAAGGACTAAAGCTGCGTTTTATTTGAATTTTACTTTTTAAATTCCGTATTTGTTTTTTCATTAGTATAGTGTCCAAATGACATGTTTTAAAAGAACGAGCGTTGGTATTCTTATTTTTGATGTAAAACTCATAAGTCCTAAACTTGATAAGTTATACAGTAATAAAAAAATAAATAAAACTACAAATGTAAAAATTCTATTGTTGAACGATACGAATTCAAATTTTTGTTATTTTTTTTTCAACAGCGAAACATTTATTGAATCCGATCGAAAAGCACTGGCAACAAAGGAGGCCGCATGACGAAAGCAATTTAAAAATGTTGGGGTTTCGCTTTTAGTTCCAATTTTAAAAAATGAGCCTGCGACGAGTGATTTGACGATTCAAACGGATTGAGAGTGAAGGATGCAATGCGAAAGGGCGCCATTATTTTTATGAAGGGGTAAAAAATAACAATCATGCATGAATTAAACTATGTTATTGTACAGTTGTAAACTTTCGCTACTCTGGTGATACTTATGTAGTAAGATATAAATTGTACTAATACCTGCCTTAAACATATTTTTTTTGCGTAGCATTCATTTTTGTTTTATTTATTTATTGCAATAAATAACTCAAATATGGAGCCTTGAGCCGTAAAATGTAGGGGAGACCTAAAATCGCATTAAGCTTTATCTCCAACCGTCATCTAAAGGTTACAGTTGATTGGGTAAGCACGTTTCAAGCCACGTGATAAAACTTTTCATGGGAAATGCAACTTAAAAAAACTTTTTTATATATAGTTATTATAACCTAGTATCCTTCGTCTTAAAAACATGTGCGCAACAAGTTTAAAATGAAGTCACATTCGAGATAAGGATTAAATTAAATGGAATAAAAGAATGCGCTCCCGATTCTAAAATTAACAGCGTGAGTGAAAACAGAGTTTGAAATGTTCCCAACCACTTGAAAGTGTATTACTTTTGAGTAATTTCTTCTGTGTACATAAACCCCTCGTGCGTTCGCCGTAATAATGCCTACGCACACATCGCGGCGGCTGCAGATGTTGATTCCATAAAATAATATTTCATGTAAAGCACTAACCCGACCGAGGGCGGAAGGATCGAGTTCTATTTTTAAAATTCTATAATTCTTTGGATATGTACATGTACAAAAACGACCCCTTTGTGCCAGATTTAATTGCGTTCAGAATTCCGTTTCCATAGTTGGTTTCGACGCGTTTTGAAAAGCTCAAAACACGACATAGACTAAGGGCAATAAGACCGTTTGCTAAAGTACCAGTAAAATTGACCTCTGGGCGTCCCTCGTCGCCATTTATCAATTAAATTTGACACGGGCCTTGTTAAGAGAGGGAATGAAAAAGAAATAAATCTCCGGAGTTCAAAAAGCTCCGTTTCGAAGTAAAGAATGCTGTGTACAATCTGGCTTCGGACAAAAAAGTGACAACAGACAAAAAAGAAAACACAACACGGCCAAGGAACAGATTATCAGCGCTAAAAGGGTTGCTCCCGCGCTCTCCTCCTTTTGTTCCTTCCAAATTCAAACTCCGGCCCCGTACAAGGCGCGTTCGAATGCGGATTCTATTTTTGAATATTCTACCGAGAATTTTTAATTAATGCCGCTCGGCTTCGCTCGCGTTTTCAGTACTGGCAATTCCCCGCGACTTTGTCCGAAAAATATTTTTAATTCATAAAATTAGAAAAATCTTATTCAATCTTGAAAAGACCAAGCAAAAATTTCTTCAATTTTTGGCGAGTCATAGTCATCATGCGAGTATTTGTTTCATTTCTTTTCTTCTTTCAAAGTAGGTATTGCATTAACTGAACTATATCGAAGGATTTATTCGCCGAATAAATTTTAAATTCATGTACAGAACGATCACAGCACCACTTCTCAGTTTTATTATATCGAAATCGATTCGCGCTTTTTTTTTTAAATCGACTCCGATACACAATTTTTGCGTTCGATTTCTGCGGTTTCCTCTTTTTATTTATGTTGTGCGATAATGACGTTTCGCTTTAAGTGCTTTATTTCGATTGCCGATTTTATTTCGATGTTCCCTCCTTGAAGGTCGGTAGTTTTAGTGATTAATGGCCGAGATATGTGGAGTGCTTTTTAAACGAAATATTGAATTTAATGATGTTTTGTCGGGCTCTTCGCGATTTGTTGTTCAATTTTCAATACAACGGTGTATTGCCCGTACACACTTATGACGAAATGCTATTTGTATGAAGAAAAGTAAAAGTAAAAGCATCCCATTAATTATGAGTCGGAATTACTTTAATAAAAACTGGCTGGGTTATCATTTTACAGGAGCGTAATTAATAAAAAAAATTCGGGTGCATTGCCTTTGTAATGCACAATGGGCCCATATAAGACCAATAAGAGCGATTGTCACCGCTTAAATGCAAGTTTCGATTGGATGTGACAAAGGACGGCATCGTAGGCCCTATACATGACACATTGTCAGTCTGTGGCAACTCGTGCATTTATGAGTAACCAATAAGTCGCATTAAGGGGTCACTTAACGCATAGCATCGCAGCCAGCATACGCAAGTCGTCGACCCCGATACGCAAATAGGGACTTATTGTGATGACACCCATAATCGAAGTTTCAACGTGTAGTAAAGTATTTTAAAAAAAACTTAAACAATTACTATTTTTATCGTGTGCAGGGAACGAAATAAAGATCTTTTAATAACAGACCACGACCGCTACACGTCATTTCGAAGCAATAGTAATCATTCGGCCGTATAATGGCCTCACTTAATATTCCATTTTCGAAAATATTTGAATCGTCATGCCCGCTCTATTCCTTTGTATCGGAACCAATACGGCTGCCGTCGGACGGCTATCAGATTTTTAAATTTGGAAGCGATCGATCGGACATTCCTATTGGGCTCCAAATTCGAATAATTGTTGCGCTTCCTATATAATTACTTAATCAAATACGCCCCACGTCGTATCTATTATAAATATGGTATAAATATTCTATTCTAACTAAAGAATTTTATAAATTGTAAATTTCGTTTTGAAATAGAAATTTATGTAAATAATTAAACTATTTAATCATCGTGCTTCAATACTCATTTGGCTCTTTCTCGTGTTCCAGGTATTCAGTTCGATCTACGCCGTGTTTAGAAATTGCTGCGGACAAAAGGTACATCGAAACCTGAAATTGTCACGAACTCTTCCAAGAAGGAGTGACTCCAAAACCTAATTGGATCGAATATTCACCATATACGCACGCATCACGGCCGCCGCATTTTATCGTATGCTCCCGAGTCCCCATATGTAATTTTGTTACGAACCCCATGCCTGCATTGGAGTTTATTTTAAAAAATGGAAAGCGGAGCGCGTTCACAAAAATAATTGATGATTGGACTGGACTCACCCCCTTCGTAATCCGGTTGCCCCGCTAGGGATCGTACGCACACATTGAAATAGACTTTATTAATGCACGCTGCTATACAATGAGTACAATTTTGTATCGCCGTATCAAATAGAACTGGCAGCGTAGAAGATTTTAGTAAAGGTGATTAAAATGATACACATTTGCATGAAAATAAAAAAAAAAGCTAACGTTTCTCTATTTTATATTGCGCTCGACCTTTGATATTTCGTTGCTATCGGAATCGCTGCACCGTGAGCAATCGTTCAAATTTAAATTTGGAATTATAACAATGAAAAACGAATGAAATCGAACTCGATTTTCGAAGTCGCCCCGCGTCCGTTTTTAGGGTCGTAATTTTTAAACGGCGCTGCGTTGCGGCCAGCATTAACACCTTAATTAGAACGCACCTCTACGCGGCTACAATTGCAATCGAGCCTTTACACCGTGCCACGATGACACGTCCCGTGCTCAAATTCACGCGATAACGACCTTAACGGCTTTCTAATAGGTGCAAATCTCGCTTGAACGTTGGAAGCGACAAGGTGCTGACTGTGGCACCGTCCGTACAATTACAACCGAGAACCGAGAGGTATTGATATTAAAAATGGTGTTTTTGTTCGAACGTTTGAAACAAAGCGTCGGTAATTCGTATGAGGTGACTTGCATTTAGTTCGGTCTCTTTGTACGGCCGTCTAAGACGATGTATCTATTTAACTTTTTTTTTTACAACCTATCGTTTAATTTTCTCTAATAATTGTGCTTAGCGAGATTAGAGCGGAGATGCGTTTGACGGACGTTCAATTTAATAAATGTATTACTCGTTCGTTCAGATCGGCGGCTTTCGTTGTAATGAACATCGTATAAGGCCATCGGGAAAATTTTAAATTAAGAACGATCCGCCAAGGATTCGGAATTCGAAAAAGTTTATTTTATAAGAATCCCGACACCGGAGTGACTAAGTTCCGAAACAGTGCGTGCGCGATGAATTATTTATGAACAACTTCATACTTCTGACGGCGGTTTCGCGGCGTAAGCTCGCGTTTTCTCGGATAAATGCTTTGGGGAAAAAACACCATTTTATATTACATTAACATTATTTATGTCGGTCTGTTTCGTCTCGGGCGAGTAACACGAAAATATGATCGTCAGTCCGGAGGCAGTGTATCAACTCGATTGTGTTACGGCCGGGTAAAAACGCCTCCTTTTTCCCTCTGAGTATGTTCGGTACAGCGTTCGAATCCGACGAAATGCCGTATGAAGTTTTCTCACAATTCCGTCGGCCGAACAACGACGTGAATTTGAAAGTTTTTGCTCAAATCGAGCGTTAGGTAACATCTTAAATTTCAAATGAACCACACCTTATAGCCTTTTAAAAATATTACATTGAAAGGCGTTTGATTAAAGATTAGAACTGTGAACGCTCTTATTGGATTTCATTACATTGTAAAGTTCTGAGAAATGACCGGTTGTTTATGAATACCTTATAGAGTCACGTAAAAAAAATCCTTTTCGATTCGAAAATCAACGTTCGTGAGACTCCTCTTAAAAATGTCATTATTGATGTTAAAACTGGCATCGGGTGCGCTTAGCTTCTGAAGTGTTTACAAGTTTTTTTCCTCTTTCCAATGACTCCTTACAGTCAGAAGTAAAACGCCGTGCGACTCAAAATTAACTCATTAACGTTTCCATCGAATGGACATTCGCAACCTGGTTGATTGATTCCGAAAATCGATCTTCGACTTTTTTTTATCGAAGCAAACGTGTGTTCTTCAAAGCTTCAAAATAATTAAAAAAAAATCCAAATGAATACAGTCTAGAAAAGTTATCAATGAACGATATCAATACAAATTAATACGACAACGAAGGTTTGTTAAATACAAATTGCTATCGGCATATGACATCTGAACTTTTCGAACAATTTCCTGGGTACGTACGCGTTAAGCCAATAAGCGGATAGCACGGCGTTCCAATTTTGAAAATGAAAAAAAAACAATCGGGAAACGACGTCGCGTCACGTTCGGCGACAATAACGCAACGGATTCTAAATTTTAAATAGTTCCATATTCGAATATGGCGCGCGCTCGATCGTTTCCCGTTTTCGCTCGCGCTTTAGCCCCGGCGATAGTTTTTAATATGCGGGTTACGCGCGTTATTGGTGCCTCACAATGGATCGGAGGCAATATGGCGGCTAGGATTGCCGTCCATATAATTGTTGATTTCTTTTTTACGAGTACACTGAAACGTATTTATTGCTATCGTAACGCCAAAAGGAGCTGTCGCGTCACGTAGTGTTCGATTCATTCTATTTATTCCTTACGCGCGATGTATTAAAATTTCGCCGACAAACGAATTTATTTCATTTATATTTTCACAATTATTTATATGAATGTTAAGTATTTTTTAAATATGTGATAATAAAATTGCACTTTATTTTCGCACACGCAATCTTATTCTTGTATTATTTGTTTATTATTCTGTTATTTATTCAACAGTTCTTAGGTTTTGAGATATCAAACATTAAAATCACTATTGCCACTTTTATATTTCTTTTAATGCCGCTTTATGTTCTAGTGGCAAACGTTGTAGGTGGTAAACTAATAATATTATCAAAATATAAGAAAACCTTAAGTCACTAAGTTTACTACTGTTGTTTGTCCTGAAAAATAAATAAATAAAATAAATTAAGACCTCAATAATTTAGTTGTTGTATAAGAAGAAGATATAATAATTTCTTATGTATATGCGACTGCTGTGAATTAGTTAAACGTAATAAAATTAACTATCTATTGTTATTCCGATATAGGTAATTCTCCACAAATCGAACCTTAAAATGAATAATTGTAAAGTTTACGGTAGCATCGGTAGACAATAAAATAGTAACACGGACCATAAACGTCTTAAAGTATAGATGATATATAGAACGCAACGTATTTCGCGCCAAAAGCACGAGGGCACAGCGACGCGTCAAACTAACCTAACTGAACGAATGGCGCGCATTTTAATGGTTAAATGAATATTGATTCGTTAACGGCGTAAGAAAGCGCCCAATAACATATTTGTACGAATGAAAAATTTCACTGGACGTGAGCTGAATGAGGCCGGGCCGTTCCGTGGTTCGAAGCAGACACGTCCACTATGGGACCGCGTTTTGCGCCGTTGCGAAAATTCATTTAGCCATCGGTATACGAACGGTCGTTGCTAAACCGCCACGTTATTGTGTCGAATGATCGAAATTGGATCGACTCGGACTCTAATGAATGTTGCAGTATTAGAGCTAGTGACGTTTTACGAGCAAATTGTTTCCATTGGTTAGCAACTTAAAAGTGATATTGGCTGTGGAATACATGTCCCGTACAGTCCTTTTGAAGGCCCCTGGTCACCTCACTCGCAGATGGAATTCCAACTAACAAACACTTCAACTTCACCTAGGATTAACTGGACTTTAAAGGAGTCATACTATATTTCTGCAACAGCTGTTTCGACCCCTCCTTGGAAAGTGACAAAAGGTACATTGGCCACTTGGCATAAAAAGCATTTAGTGTTGTTTTATATAAACAGAAGTGATTGTATATTTGACGTCAATGAAATGATTTTCACGCTTTCACTCTTACTATAAAGTTTCCTTGAGATGCGGACCCCGTCGAAAACTATTCCGCGAGTTGGATAGACCCTATAACTGCATGGTCACGAATGAGGACATGTGTAGTGGAACAAATTTGAGGTTGGTCAGCTTAGGGCACCCGGTTCATTACAAAGATCTCGACAGCCTTCGACTATTTGGAAAAAGACCGAATAATCCGAAAAAGGTGAAAAAGACTATTTTTCACGAAAAACCGCTGGGTTAATATAGCTAATGCTTAAAATGTAATGGAGGGAAAACTTTCAGTTGATATTCAAATAAGTGTTCAATAATCTACAAATTCGTGTACATCTGACAACGGAGTACTAAAAGGCCCTTTACAATCGTAAATACCAATTTAATTTCTAACGTAACCTATAAAACGGGTGAAACACAATCGAAACTCAACTTAGTTTCGCCAACAGAGAGTCGATATTCGGCTGTCAAGCGAAGCACGTCTGACTGCGGCTTTCCTAATCCAAATTTAACTTTAACACCATACGTACGAAGTCGAAAATCGCATGTCCGCCACAAATCAACTCCGTCAACAAATTGCCTACTTCCTCGGTGATTTTTATTTTTATTGATAAAGCGTCTCGGGACAACAATTGGTACGGATTTGGTCTTGAATTGGTCGAATCGGAACGGGTACGACGTACGAAGTATGACGTGGGCTTTTAAGGAAAAAGGAGGAATATCAGAAAGAAATATCGGGAGGATCTCTTAGTAAGTAATCGGTTGGAAAAAAGGGAGCTGTCTCTTACTAACATACATCAATTCTAAGTTAGCAAGAGATACATCCTATGGACGGACACATTATATTTCCTCGCATACTTCTTTACTAGGTTACTATACTCCTTACATCGGAGGTTATGGGTTTGAATCCCGCGAAAGGCTTTGTGTTCCTGTTTCTTAGGGTTAGGTCATTATGGGCTGTGGGTCATCAGCCCGTAAGGACCTAATTGCCCGAAAAGTAAAATGATCCACGCGTCGGTCGTCGGCTTCTTGTCGACGCCATCTAGCGGTGGCTTGGAGAAGTCGTTGTCGGGTCTTAAAGAGGTCGGTTTAATGTCACCGCCTCTGCTCCGCATCGCTCTCCGGTCGTGTCGGGCATCCGTCCCATCGGACTATGAGAGTGAAGGAAGAGGTACACTCAGCACCTGCGTGCAAACTTGGGAACTATAATATATCCCGCGCACTTGGCTGATCTCTTGTAGATCTTGTAGATTGTTGGGAGGACATAGAAGAGGTTGCTCTTTTACGCGGAAGTGTGCCAACGTACGACAATCTGACGATAATTGATCTTCCCCCGAAGACAACTGCAAATACTAAAATAGAATTCTTCAAGTCTCCTCATCTATAACAGAAATATAAATTCTACTGTTTATCGCTCTAGGGTCCGTCTAGAAACTAGACTATACTAGATCTCCCAGCCCGTGTATGCACCTAATGATGAATTCATTAGGCGGGTATTGACGTTGGAAAGCAAAAACGTAGTAAATGACACATGGAGTAATTTTTTATTACATTGTTCAAACCACTAAATGAGATCTCGCCGATTGGTGTATGTCTAGTGAAAAATTTTGCTTTCGCTGGTTACTACGTTTTTTTCCAGCGTCGATATGATGATGGGATCACGGAATCATTACGTGTGTAAACTTAATAGCTCATAGACAGTTTTCAAAACAAAAACATACTCCGGTGAGCAATGTGGTTATCTTGTGTGGGGTATCATAAATTTTATTGGATAAGCCCCTTCTGGTGTTTTAATGTGTTCCTATCGAGTGTTCTATATTTGGATATACGGAGATTTATGAGAACAATAGACTTAGCTAACATTTTTTTATTGGAACCGACGGTATACTACATATACTTCAATAGCTGTTACTGCTATTACTATGTGTATAATTGCAGTTTGGGATACACCGCACTTAAATCAAGGGGAACGGAAACGCTTTCTGTTAAAGTTTAACAACGCAATCCGGGGAACTGCCTGTCAACTGCTACATCCATTCTTATCTGCTCACGAAAAACCATATATGAACCAACTTTTCTATTAATTGGACAGTGCAGTAATGCCCCGCTTTACGCGAGGGATACGTTCCGGAAAAAAATCGCGTTAACTTAAATTCGCGTATATCGAGGTTTAAGATTAAACATAGACAAAATTTAATATGTACAAAAAAACACGAATCAATTTAATCAATCACTTTAATTCTAAGAACACTTAATGCAATACATACTATTATACGGAAAAATACATCTATTGTCCTTTGGGTAGCGTTTTTATTACGTTCTTGTAAAATACGTTCATAACACCCAACACTGTTTGTAATTGTTTGACACACGGTCAAGACACGGTCATCATTATTGTCTATACTCTGCAATATGTCTAAACATGAATAAATTTTTGAAAGAGCATTTTGAATTTCGCGTTATAGTGAAACCGCGCATAACGGTAAAGCGGGCGTAAAGCAGGGTATTACTGTACTACCTATTATGTATACAATAGCAGTTTAGAAGATATCACACTCAAAAACGGAAGCAAGGTAAAAGAAGAGCGTCTTAAGGTTACCAACGCAACTAGCCAACCGGTGAACCATCTCCCAACAGCTAATTCGATTGCTGTGTTATTCAAAAAAACCGTATATAGTATCGCCTCAATTTCTCCTCCGTCATTGTCACATAAATTTATTCAACTTGAACTAACCCAAGTGTCACCCCATTTTATAAAATAGTGTCCGCATTAAAATTTCCATCGGTCCCCGCGTCCACTTACGTAACCCTTCGGGAGAAAATACAAAATACAAAATAGAAAACGAAAAAAAAAAACTAAAAATATACGCGCAAAAGAGAGGGGACTCCAAAATCGTTATTATAATCTCGGACGCCATTTTGCCTATCGCGCTATATGGGGACGCGCCCTTCAATTTTAAATCCTTTTTTCAACAAAAACCCCTTTGATGTTTATGCATTTCGGCAATATCTCCCGCTCCGCTGGCCGCGCGACATTTGGCCGCTCCGAGGATTTCGCCGATGCATATTCCAGATTAAAAACTTTAATCTCGTTCGATGCGACGTTTAAATTGATGATAACAACTACGTGGCCATTGTGTTAGGCAGTGACGACCATCCTGTGGCACTAATACTCTGTACTCCCCGATGACGCTCTGCATAAAGCACGTCCGCAAGCGCGTTCTACATCGCAACCAAAGACAACAACAATCGACGCTAAAGCGACCTCTATTAATCAACTCATTTAAAAGAAACAAACATCGTGAAAAAGACGTGTGGGAAAACGGACGTATCCGTCTCACGCATTCCAAATTCGAATGAATCCAAAGGCGGGCGGAGATATGAAAAGAGAATGAGATTTGAAAATAGAACGCGCCATTAGGAGCGAGCACAATGGTCTCATTGGTCGATTTCAAAAAGGAACAATTTGTTAAACGTCAAATATGGAAGTTTTTTATTTGGGCCGCAATGAAACACCGCCCGCTATGATGCCTAGTACACGTTGAAGCTTTTTGTCGGATCACTTCGGTCGTTCTTCATTTCGTTTTGTACGTACGCGTCCGTTACACTTATTAATGTCGAAATTAAAACAAGAATCCCGGCTAACAGATTGAAACGCCATAGGCGACAAGATTATTACGTTACTTAAGTCGTCTAGTCACGAGCGATGTACTAATTAATAACAACAGTTCTTGTAAAATGGAACGCTCACCTCCGTCCGCCGCTAACAGTCGAAATGAAACATAATGAAAAACAATAACAGTATTCCATATGTAAGATTCGGTGATAGTTAAGCGGTAAGCTTTTTTGCGTCCGCTGCCTACGTATTGTCGGTTCGATCGTGTATTTAATTTTGTTCACGGACGAACTTTCTAACGTACAATCATTTATCGGGCATCAGGAACACGAGCAATGACATGGAGCTATCAATATTTCTAATAACTTTTAAGAACAAAGTATTGGTTTCGTATACGGGCGCGGAGGCCATATTAATCATTGGAACGAATTTCCGTACACCATGTCATACGGAGTTCGTTTATTAAAAATGTGACGTATCAAGATCAACATCTCGTAGAGTGCGATAGACAATTGCAGCGGCCTCGAGTGGGACCGAGATAGGCATGTGCTGACATTTCAACGGGTCATCAACCCTACGGGCGTCCTGCTCTAACGAGAATTCGAAGATTTGATTTGAATTGTTCCTAATTTGAAATATTGGCTCGTTCGATCCGGGCTATGAAGTTTATGAATGTTTCTTTTCTTTTTTTTTCAATTCACACGGTCTGTTAAAATTCATTTCGGCCAGTTGTGTTGTTATCATGCTTCCGTTTGATGTCCTTAATGGCCCGGGCAATCTATAAAAGAAGAATAAATGTAGGAGAATAACGTTAAGTAATTTTATATCTTCACAATGATTAATAATAGCAATCGTTTCTAAATAAAAAGCTCGCCTGCTAAATCGAGATTATAGAATGCTTTTTTTTGTTGTTTCGTTCGCGCGTTTTTGTTTTTTAATTGCGACTGGAAATTGAAGTATGAATAAATTTTGTCGAGAGGCTGTATGATTTATATATATTTTTTAACCGATTGAATAAAGTTGTGTCGCTTTTAAAAGAATTTTTACGCATTCTGAAATGGTTTTATGTTATTTTGGTCTTTGTTTACTTACTATACGATGGGCAGAAAGAGAGTGCGCGTTTGCCGAAGCGGGCCTAACTGAGCCTGCATTAAAATGCACGGACACAGTTCTATACGAGAACAAAAGCTACAAAAATGTTAAACGGCGGGTATAGGAGAATCATAAGAGGTCATAACTGGTTGTTCCGATCCATTTATGGCGATGTAATCCTATTGTGAGACCCTGTCTTTGTACGTGTGCGCGTGTGTGTCGGCGCGTTCGTATGAATACGTGCGCGAGTTAAAATGTGTTCAATCATTAATTTCGCCCCGGTAATTGAACTGGTTGCGATCTGGGCGTGCAAAAAGCCCGATGTTTCTCCGAATCGGACCAAGAACCAAACTGTACCAATCGGACCGCGGCCTTCGGGCCGCGAATTTATACGTTCGTGAAATACTTGTGTCAAATTTACGCCGAGGGCTCAGTGTTGAGTGGACGGCGGGATGGAAGCGGGATTCTTTGGCGAAATCATCGTCTAAGCGCTTTTTGCCGTTCGGTTATTACGTCCGATGGCAATGGAGTCTCTCTTTCCATTAACAAGCCCCGGAATCGCGTCAGTATCTCCTTGCAGAGAGAAAAGCTTCCAAAAGTTTTCATATGCCCCAACAGAGGGTTATAACAGAGGGTTGGGACACCTATACGATAGCACTTACAAGTGGCTGAAACCGAATGACAACGTAATAATTTAAAAACTCAAATGAAATAACGGCATAAGTGCTATATAATAATGAGGTTCTATGGAGCAGTCAAGATAAACTCGCTACGAAATGGAAAAGAAAACGCGACAAACAACTAAGGATATATCAGATTTTCAAATTTCGAATTCGAATGAATTTCGAATGCATCAAGGGGACTTATTCAAAATGATGTCTCTTTGAAAACAGCAAAGAAAGCGCAGTCGTCACGGACGACAATCGCCCTAGAAATGTTTCTAACCGAAAACGCATTCATCATTTATCTGGGCCCGATATCGGGCTACTTGGAGTGGCGGCTTTTCTATTATTCATTAGCTCATTGTTCCGTGGCGGGACGCCCGTGCTGCTGCGACCTGAAATTCGGCTAACTGACTTTACATTAATAATTACTTCACAAAATAATGCTAACTCCGATGCACGACCGAGATAACACTGGTACAGTCGGCAGCCAGCTGATACGGGTTTGTGACGGCGGACGTTAGTGGGTTCAGTATAGGTACTGCGCGCGATTGAAGCTGTTTTTTTTAGTAGCTCATTTGAGAAACGCATGAATATGAGAGCGAGGGACGGAAATGTTTACCATTTTTTTTTATTAGAAGTTTCTTTAAAGATTTTCCTTTAAAGAAGTCCTAGTATCGGTTACCTTACTCACCAGACAACCTGACCATGATGACCATGTCCTGTAGAACCTTATGACTCTTGAGCATAGAGCATATATCTCTATTAGATTAAGTACGAAATATCCAGTGATTGTCGAATTAGCTTACAATTAAATCATTTTGTGATAGATTTCCCGTAGATGGGGTAATATTCACAGAACAACACTGGTCTGAGAGATGCAACATGTCAAATTCTGCAGTGCACAACCGCGAGGAGTTTGGAATTTTGACTTAGTTCAAATAAGTTGACACAGTACTGGTATCTCTACGCATGTCGCTTACTATATAACCGCCTTGCTATGCGCACTTAAAAAAAAAACAACGTGCCTATCTTCAACATCTCAACAGACGCTGCGGCCCATTCAAAATCCCGGCCTTAGAACACCATTAATCACTGATCCGATATCGCGGTCTTAGAGCGGGTCGCTCGTTGCGTCACGTCTACAGATGTCCCGTCACGTCAACAAATGACTATTTAATCCGCGCCCGGTAGCGGCGTGATCGATTCGGACGTCGGCCGATGTCAATTGGCTGATGCAATTCACTCTATTCCGGTTTAAGCTGCGATCGCTTGCAGCGTACGTCCCGAATATGCCGATGACGATTGTTGCGTTTACGTCCGACACGTGACTGATTACACAGTGAGCATTGATTAGAAATCCCAACTCAATTGATGGATATATGTAATATACGACAGGGGCGCTAGAAAGCGTACACGCAGTGACCAGCAAAACTAAAAGTGTTCATCAAACATACACTAATCGACGTGGTTCAATATACTAATTTCAACGATGTATTTAAAAAAATTGACTCCATGCAGCGGCGGTACTAGCATACAAGCCCGAAAGCCCGTCTTGCCCTACTAAGGAGTTAAATTTATAAATCTTAATTAGCGCGTAAATCCCGCAACGCTCAAATTTAAAAATAAATTATTCGGGAATTATGTACTTATTAAGATTTATAAAATGCACTCCTTAGTAGGGCAAGACGGGCTTTTGGGCTTGTATGGTAATACCGCCACTGACTCCATGTGTTATTCACGGTGCGCAACTGACGGGACGTCATGGAGATCCAATTACCCTTACAGTGTTAGATACAAATTTCTGGAGAACGGCTAATCTGGATGATGACGAGACGTCGCTTGTGATGAAAGTTCCTGTCGGTAAACGACTCGAAACCTATGCCTAATGATTACGCTAAATACATCAGTGCCTACACCATTACCGCTTACCAAATAGTGGTTCCCAAAGAGTTCCACATGAACCTCCTGGGGTCCACGGGAGATCCCGCGGGGTTGTGGTTAGATCTAATCTTAGCACGTTACGAGTTTTGGGAATATGGTAGAAATGTAGCAGCAGGAGTCTCATCTAAACCACACTGGTCTACACTTTCAAAATCTTACTGATTTGTGTGAAAAATGTTTTGGAATCTTTGCACTAGATTAAAAAGATGTTAGTACACAAAAGTCTCCTCTATTGAGTAGCAGGGGGTTTTATGGATTCAGTAAAATCTTTAAAGTGGTCTACGAGGAAAAAAGTTTGGGAACCTCTGCCCTAGACAGACTGAATGCTACTGCTTAGAAAACTTAAATGAAATATAATTCTAATTATCAGGTATAAAACCTGCGGATCTCTAAAGTTTTGTATAACAATACAAGTATAGATGATAATTTAAATACATGTTTGTGGAAATTACGCGTTGCACAGCCGACGAACGAGTATTCGAACAAAACAAGGAAAAATGCGAAGAAATCCGTAAAATAGTATAAATCTAAAATAGCAATATAAATAAATTATGTTCTGGTTAATTTTGGAGAATGTTGGTTTCATCGGATGACTGTTTTGCGGTCCGTACCGGCCTGCCACGTGTAGTAAAAGCGGCGTATTCGAGGCCACTGCGGATATTAGGATTTTTGTCAACCGTATCTTACGATAATTAGACAATCTCCGGCGAACTTAGATACGATCGGTTCCGCCAACTGATTTACATAGGGAATGAAGCCTGAAATTGAGCTTTTGTATTAACATCGATTTAGCAAATTTGTACAGAACACTGGCAGGCGAGCGTCAAGTCTTCTTTTTAATTTCTACTAGGAATACAACTAAGCGCTTTATCACATGGGAACAGAGTTCAAAATACGAAAATAATGCTAGGCATACATACGCCGTATATTAAATGTGCAAGTTTCTGAGAATAAAAAAAGTTGGTTGTAAAAAAAAAATGCGTTTTCACATAAGCTGTAACATGAAATGAAAATGCCATAAATACTTTATGGCAGTTTAGATACTTATTGCAATATATTGGGAATGAAAAAATAAAAAGTAAACAGATTCTAATTAGACTTATTGGTATGTGGCATTGACTCGAGTTTTCTTAGATCGTAAGTATCCAAGAGAACATTCTCGAATCAAAATTTCTAAAATAAATAATAGATGTTAGACAAATACCGTAAGAACTGTTTTTCTGTTAATTAACATATAACTACCACAGTTAAGTTGTTTAGCGTTACGTTAAATAATCATCGTGGACGACGTATAATGGGTGATTGGGTTTGAATATACAACACGGTTTTGGTTCTTATTATCGGTTGAAAGAGGTGAGAATGGCGTGCGCCCGCGCCGTACGAATTTTGCGCCTCCGCGTATAAACATAAGAAATAAAATGCGTTGTTATGCCAACATTGAAACGCCCGCGGCGTTTACGGTACAAACTCTGCTCCACATACCTCGTCTGTCAGATTCCGATTAGAAATTTGGCTTTGATGGAAAACTGTTATTGCACGCCCATTACGCGGGCACCTACTTAACGGCCGTTCGTATGTGAAAGATCGTAGATTAAACCCGTTTGCGTTGTGTATAACTCCGTCTTCTTTCACTTTCCTAATGTTAGGATGCAGTGGAATGACGTTTCAGTTTTTTTTTAATTTCGTTTGTACACGGCGCGTTACGTCACCGAGTTTGCGTTGTAGGTTTTTCTCACAGAGTGCCAGTAGTATTTGTTTTTTTGTCATTATTTTTTTACACGACTAAAAATGCGTTAAATGAATTTAGAAGTACGATATGACGATAACAAGAATTTGTGTAGGCGGTTAACAACACTGCAGACGAACAGTGTTTGTATTTCCACCAAATCTTTATGTCAATACTCAGAAATTGAGAAAATGTTAATTTTTAGACGGCCGTCCCCGACGAGTGTTTGCCTCGTCGTCTTGTTCTTGAGGACGGAAATAAATACACGAAGTTTGATTTTGAAGAACCACATCGAACCAGCACTCGAAAAAATACACTCCAACCGATTTTATTCACAGTGAACTTTATTCCTTTTTCGAATTAGGAACCGAATTTCTGTGACTCTTTTATTTTTAAAAAAATTTAACGGCGCAGCTTAAAAAACATGCCGGCAACACCCGTGTTCCGAATCGGATCATGCATCACGTATGCCGAGGAATTCGAATTTCAAAAACTATAATGATTGATTGTCAACCAATGACAATCGCGTATTCAAATTCCTATACCAATTTGAATGTGAAACGAGTTCTTTTTTCCTGTCGGAGCGCGTTGCTCGCACCATGTACAGACGTCGATACAATGAGCAATTATTATTATACCATATTTTATTGGTGTTAGGGCTTTGTATTACGTTTATACGGAGTTGGTACGCGTTTGGAAACACGAATTGGACGTTGTCGTCTCTCTAACAGGATCCACCATCAAAAGCTTCATTGTCAGAACAGGAAAGTAACCCAATATAACGTACGAGTGCGTTCGCTTAAAAAGCCATATGTTTATCTTATAATTATTGAGATGTTGGTCGGTGTGCGTGCGCGGCGGGCATGTGGGTGTGCGAGCGTAATTAAAGTATGGAAATAGTAATATAAGTTTTGAAGTGTTTTCACTATAAAACAGTCGAGTGGCTGGGAACACTTGTGTCGATGAACTCGACGATTTTCCCTCCCCCCCGTTATAATAACAGCTCTGTTTAACCCGAGCCCGTAGCCGGCGTTCCTTTTCGAGGATTCTCGAAATATAGAATTTATAAACGCGCCTATAAAAAGTTTCAAATGGTATTTAACTTTCGGACGTTTCTCGGTAGCGTGGTTTAATATTCCGCCATCGCGTTCAGTTTGGTTCTCATTTAGTTTTTTGTGATAGCCGATGGAGTGCGGCTTAAATAATTAAAATATAATTTATTACTGTTGGTCTGGCCGGTGGTTTGCATTGCATGTTGCGAAATTTCGCTAGTGTAGTGGTTAAGGTCATTAATCTGACTGAACCGAAACTGTCGGTTTGTTCTAAGTGTGTGCGTTCTTTGAATCTAGACTAGACGGGATAACAATATAAGGCTATATAGCAAAATAAAATTAACATCGACTATTTTAAAATAAAAAAAAAATATCTTTTGCAAACGTAATTTTATTAATAATTATATGGGAAAAAATTGTAGTGTCATAAAGTATCCTAGCTTTACCATACTAAATGTATCACATATATACCGTATAACGAGTAAATGCAGCGTACAAATATAATTTGTACAATAAGTGTGTAAAAATAACATTTTATTTTTATTTCAAGTAATCTAAACTTGTCTTTACAACGGTTTTAATTAAAAGTCAATATTGGAACGATAAGTAATTCATAAAAGCTTAAGCACATTCAAGGACGATCAAAAATGAAATAAAAACATATAATACCAACAGTTTGATGCTTACAATAGACCGTGAAATATCTGAATGTTTAACATTTCGAAGACGATGTGGCGATTTCAAAGCGATTTTTAATAAAAAAGAACCAACAAACATTTGTGCTCCGAAAGAGCTTGTTAAAGTTAATTTAATATGTTTTTAACAAGTCAGCTATATTGCTTTTTCGTGCAAGTTTGGTATTTTATATCGAATGAAAAAAAAATCTAGGACAATGGTGCGCCACCGTTCGCCTCACGACCGGACCACGGTAATTGAAAATAATAATTGAATTCGAATTAAGAATACGAAATCAGAATAGAATAGGGTTACCATTTTTTAACATTTTCAACATATTCTGTTAGATTACTACACGTTCGATATATATCACGATTTGATACATTTAAAATTCGAAAGACTTTTGAGCTATTAACAACGAAGTATTTTTTTTTTTATAAATAAATGTATTTTGCTTGAAATGTATCTGCATTTAAAAACCTCGCTGTTGTGCCCGCACGAGTTATTTTCTTTTTAATTTAAATTCGAATTTGGAATCGTGTGTGCTCTATTGTGCGGCAAATGGAATTCGCGTTTCGCATTTTGGCACTTTAATTTGACGTCCAGTTTTTATTGGCACCGTATCACTTAAGATTGGTTCGTACGCAAGGTCCTTTTTTGAATGGCGACGTTTTAATAGGTTTTAGAATGCGTTTTGAAAAATTTTAACCACGAATTTGAGGCATTGATTTGACGCAATGCGTTTACGTAAACGTGAGTTGCTCAAGTTCCGACCTAGAAGTCGATTTAGCAAATAGAGAAAAAATATAATAACATCTTAGCCAATTAGATATTTCGATTGAAAAATCTTTCGCGTCCATATACCGACACGGTATTACGGACGGCAGCAGTGGGCAACGAAATGTATGTCTCTAGGAATGTGTGTGTGCAATCGGTCGGGCGTGCCGCGCGTAACAATCACAATTCACTTACACCGGAAATTTATGAATTTAAATGAGAAAAGTGTTAGGAATTTAATGACGGGCTTCGAAGTAAACCGCGCCATGTCTTCCTGGTGCCCTATTACATAAATATTGAATAGCTCCATTGTTTACTAGCCAGCAACTGTGCCGTGACTTCGTTGGCGTTGCATTTTAAATTTCGAATCAGCGACGCCCGCTTCGCGCCAATTGTATGATCGCGTGTCTATAATTTTCGCATTATTAGTGTAGTCTGTGTTCTTGAAAAAACTAAATAAAAGTTATTCAAACAGCAAAACTAAGTGAACTGTTTGCGTAAATTTGTACACATCATTTCGATCGTTAACTTTATTTACAGATAAGTGATAAATTCAAGCACCAATCAACTCTTCTATCACTTTCATCGTGTAACAGATCATTAATGAAATGGAATACAGATAAAAAATTAGCTTGAAAATTATTATCTTCCATTACAAATGGCGCGTTCAAGGTGTAAAATGCACGGGTGACAATTAGTCATCGACATTCGAACACGATGTTAATGTGTAATTTTATAACAATATTTAATAGTTGGGCAACGCAAGCGAGGCTCATGCCTAATTAGGTTACATATGACAGCTACAAGGCGTGGCCTCTTATAATATAAGTACTGTGACACACGGACGCACAGCGAGACGGTAATTCTCCTTTGTATGCTAATACAGAATTATCTAGCCACTCGAAATTGTAATCTTAAAACTTGCTTCGAATTTCTTCATCCGTTTGTTGCTCGTGAATTGTTACCGATGGTGTGCGCCCTGAGTAGTCAAAGCAGTTACGGCTTTCATTTAGAATACATTAGGTTTTAAAATTCGAATACATATTTCACATTCTTTTTTTTTATTTTGTTGTGAATTCTCACTTATCACGGAATTAATTTTGATTTTTCTTTTTAGTTAAGTAATGTATAAAATTAATTTAAATTTGAAATTGGAATACCCATTCTCGTATTCAATTTATTTACGAACTTACATGGGATTTCTGTTTGCCTACCATCAATTGGTACCTACAGTCGTTATTGTCGTTAAATAGACACGATATAGGCTGGTGAAATTTGGAAATCCGGATATTTATAATCCGACCGCTGTGAGACAGTTCGTGACCATGGCGTTACGTTAGCTAATGCCTTATTTGATTCGATTGTTGTTAGATACTCTTCGATGAAAATGGATTGTAGGCTTATTCAATAGAACTGGTAAATAAAGTGACTTTAATTTCCGTGTTTTACGTTGGCACATTTTTTTTTTCGTTTAAATTATGAAACACGTATTAAATGAAGTAAGCAGTATCTACGATCTGTAAAGTCATAGAAATATATAAAGTACGATCATCTAATTATCTGTTGATAATCATCATCATCATACAATTGCTCCCTAATATAATTCTTAGAATGATCTGAATCTAATGAGTAACTGTGGACAGATATGAACTTACAGACCGGTGGTATGTAGCGCGAATATAAATGATAAACAACGTCGCGTTAGATTAAATGTGCTCACGCATTATGTAAATATGCCTATCAATTAACGTATATAACATAGACAATTTATATTTTTGATAAAGCGGAGTTAACACGAAATATCTTTGAGACTTCAATAAATATTTCACACCATTAACACTTCGGAGCTTTTCCGCGATTTAACATAATTTAAAAAACCAAAACGATAGTTGGAAACGTATTTCGACAAATTAAAATTCATTCATCTATGTAGAATAAGTTTTCAATGAGCGCAGATAAAATATACACATTTAATCTGTCACCCTCGTTTTATAAACGCGTACTGGCTTTAAACGGCCTGTAGTAAAATTAGAGAATAAAATTAAAAAGTCAACGTACCGAATTAGAAGAAAAAAAAAAACAAGCCCGAATTATGATTTAAAACGTGTTCGGGAGAAACTCGACGTTTCTAAAATTGAACATCTAGCGGCGACCGCGGTCATTATACATACGGGTAATGAGGAATTTATTAAGGAGCAAACCGGACGTTTAAAAGCTAACGGTATAATTTCGTCGCAAGTTTATGCTATAAATGTATCAACTATTTAAATTCTATTAGTATTTGTTTCAGTAAAACCAAAATCATATCTTCAATACTGTATGTTATCTGTACACACTTATTTCTTTTTTTCATTACTTTGTTTATCTGTAAATAAGGAAATAAATATTAATGCCATAAATAATTTGGTTAATAACGTAACATGTTTATGACAAAACATATTTATGAAGATCATTTATTCGTAACGAGCAGCACTCTATAAAGCCGTATCAAGAAATCGGTATTTACAAATTAAAATATTACAAATTTATTCAAATGACCGCATCGCTCTTGCGTTGAATAAAAATAGTGTACTTTATAATAATATAATGTTTCAAATATTTCAAGGCTAACCGTTCTCAGCTGTCAATCATAATAAGATATCCATCTTTGTCCGATTTACATGTTTTCGTGTACAGCCATCTCGTTCGCCCGTGTAAGCCAGATCGTCCGCGTCCAGTTCTTTATTTGAAAATTTGATTTTAAATGTGGAATGAATAAGCGTTATCTTACGAAATCCATTCTTTTATTTGAATTTTTACCTCCTTTTTTAACACAGTCCACTGCTTATTTTATTTTTTATCGTTTCGGTAGGGAATTCTGTTTTCGGTTTACGAGATTTATTACATTAAGGCACTATTTAGAATTTGGCTTTGGATTTATTTGCTTTTAATTGAATGTGGTCGTAAATATCCTGTTTTTATTTAACGAATAAAAAGCGTCTATAAGGCCAGTCGACATTAATGCGGTTTCTAATAGTTTATAAAGTTGACAAACATTGTAATGACGCAACGCGGTTATTAAGATGAACGTAGAAATAATGGCAGATGTCGCATACCTTTTAAATTGTTAATATAAATGATCGTGTAACGCCCGGTTTTTGTTTGGGTAATACGACTCTTACGAACGTTACAGCGTATGCCAATTGGAATTTCTGTAAGAAGAATTTGTCGAGTTTGTTATTGTAAGACAACGCCGCTGCGTTTCTAGACGTTGGTAATTGCAGAATAAGCGTCTGGGACGGCCCGCGCCAGCCCGATGCTTTTCACGCGAATTTTTCATAATCGCCTCTATGGAAATACGATAGCTCTTATTACTTCTACATAAATGTTAGAATCGCGCGAGGAGTTGTTATACGCTTGGAGATTCATTACTTAAGCTTTAAAGCCGTTTTAATTTCGGTTCAGTCATCACTTTGTTATTGAAAGTGTTCCCCGATAGTTAGTTTAACCTTCAGACCACCGTGAAATGTCTAGACCCACCGCGCTTCTCAATAATAAGTCCTACGCACAAATCTACGAATCGACCCCAGTAATCACAAGTAACGCTACACCGGTGATATAAACAACTCAAAACTGTTATTGTTAAACAAACACCACCGCTAAGAAGACCTAAAGTTTCTTCCCAGAAGCATTCGCCATATCAAAACACGACGGGCCATATTATATGCAGTCGTCAAAGTGATTGCCACGCTAAATTGACATTTAACGCTGGAGCATTAAAGGCTTCAAGCATCTTTTAATTCTCTCAATTATCGATAGCTGTTATAAACATTTGAATTTAAGTGGAAACGTTTGAAACTAGAACGTGGACGTTGACGATAATTTTATTTGTGATAACAGAAAGACGTATTTCGAGTCTTATTGCTAACGACGTAAGTTTTAGATTTGGATAGCATATTAGCCTTGACTTAATATTTTTAATTGTACTGTGTAGTTAGACTGGAGCTTAAATGTTTCTTTTTTTGTTTACGATTAGTCTTTCCTAAAACAGCCCGGGCGTTGCGATTTATTATCCTTATGTGATTAATTTTTACTGTTGGCAACTTCTTTTTTCTGTTATTTGAGATAGGGCTGTTGATATTTTTTAAAGTATCGGATTTTCGATATATCGATATTTTTCTTTAGTTAAAAAAATAACAGCAAGTCAGCTCAAATACGATAACATAGGTAAAAGTATATTTATTAAACAGATTAAATTATAAATCTATAAAAATAACAATAGTTCTTAGTAATTACTGTTTAGTTTAAGTAACATAGTCATGTGTACCACAGTGGCGGTACGGTAGTACCGTAGAATTGTATTGTGGTATTAGTATTGTAGTATGGTAATACAAGCCCAAAAGCCCGGCTTACCCTACTGAAGAGTAAAATTTATAAATCTTAATTAGCACATAATTCCCGCAACGCTCAAATTTACAAATAAATTATTCGTGAATTATGTGCTAATTAAAATTTATAAGTTTTATTCACTAGTAGGGCAAGCCGTGCTTTTGGGCTTGTATGGTAGTACCGCCACTGCATAATACAACTATACTATAGCTTATTAATTATTTTTCAATCAATGTGAGTGTCCCTAATTCCATACGAACAATGACAAAAAATCTGAATTATATTTTTATAGGCATTCTATGTCACCATAACTGAACAGTGGCGGTACTACTATACAAGCCCAAAAGCCCGGCTTGCCCTACTAAGGAGTAAAATTTAGAGATCTTAATTAGCACATAATTCCCGCAACGCTCAAATTTAAAAGAATTACTATTTTTTTTATTGCACCTACCACAAAATCTCTCCACGCCCCGGGTTGACTGGGAGAGAATGCCCAATGGCATTAAG
>DWHO01000039.1:0-31410 GCA_018247575.1 Eurytides lysithous rurik | reverse complement strand
TATATATATATTTCTTATAGATTCTCTTGGTGCTGAATACGGAGAAGGTCGTATCCTCAATCTCGAAAGTACTTGGGAAGAATCAGAGCCCCGCACTCCACTTATATGTATTCTTTCAATTGGATCGGATCCTTCCGCACAAATTGCTACTCTAGCTAAATCAAAAGAAATCGGTACGTTTATAACATCATTATGAAGTTTATTACTTTAATAATAACTTTAAAACAAACGCGTTTAGATGAAGATCAAGATTAGAGAGACTTAATTGGCTTATTTTTTTTTAACCTAAATTTATAAAATTATTGTTCCAGTTTTGAAAGCCGTTTCTATGGGCCAAGGGCAAGAAATTGTCGCTCGCAAGATGATTTCCGATTCGATGAATGAAGGAGGATGGGTGTTGTTGCAAAATATCCACTTGTCGTTACCGTTTTGCGTCGAAGCTATGGACGCATTAATTGAAACCGAACACATACAAGAATCTTTTCGACTATGGCTAACGACAGAAGTGCATACTGATTTCCCTATAGGTTTGCTGCAAATGGCAATTAAGTTTACAAACGAGCCCCCACAAGGCATACGAGCAAGTATGAAAAGAACTTACCAAAACATTACCCAAGATACTCTAGATTACTCTTCTCTGTCGCAGTGGCCTCCGCTTTTGTATGCTGTGGCATTTTTGCATACCATTGTGCAAGAGAGAAGAAAATTTGGACCATTGGGTTGGAACATTCCTTACGAATTTAACCAAGCTGACTACGCTGCTAGCGTCCAATTTATTCAGAACCATTTGGACGAGATCGATCCAAAAAAAGGAATTTCATGGCCAACAATTTGCTACATGCTTGGAGAAGTGCAGTACGGTGGACGGGTCACTGATGATTTCGATAAACGTTTATTAACTACATTCACCAATGTTTGGTTTTGCGATGTACTTTTAAGGCCAGGTTTTGAGTTTTACAAAGGATACAAGGTTCCGCAAACCAGAAATCTTCAAGGTTATATCGATTACATAAACCAGTTGCCTTTGACAGATACTCCAGAAGTGTTCGGGTTACATGGCAATGCAGATATTACTTATCAAATTAACAGCGCTAAAGACATTTTAGATACTATACTTAGTGTACAGCCTAAAGAAGGAGGTAGTCAGGGGGGAGAAACTAGGGAGAGCATTGTTTATCGTTTGGCCGAAGATATGTTAGAAAAATTACCAAAGCAATATATTAGTTTCGAAGTCCGGGAAGCGCTACAGAAGATGGGTGCATTTTTACCAATGAATATATTTCTACGGTATGTTTTCCAATATATTACTATTGCCTTGGCAAAAGTTTTAATGCTATCGAAAACAGTATCATATGGTATATAAAGCAGTATCAAATAGTATATGAAATCAAAGTAAAATATGATAACTCTTAAATAATAAGGCATCAAACTAGGATCTATTTTGCCACAGCTCTTCACACTTTAAAAAGATACGCCCAGAAGACGCGCTTGGAGCACTTTATATTATATACATCTTCTTAATTGTGTAATTATTAATAACAATTTACCATGTGCAGTACGAAAACATTGGAAGATAATCTGTATATGTAAGAAATGATAAAAAAAACATCAACACAAATAGTGTGACATTTATGACGTAATAACTTTAGCAAAAAACGAGAAGCAAGGTTCTATAATTTTCATTGTAAATATAATAATAAAAAATCTTTTCAAAAACACATATTTTAACATTTTTATACGTCATGTTACTTGAACAAATATTAAAATTGCTACAAACTTAAAAGAGAAACATTTTCTCCATTCTTGTATCTTGCCAGAAATGAAAAATGGCAATTGTGTAATGGCAATATGTATTTAATTGTTAAACAATCTTGAATATATATGCTGTTTATGTTAGTCTGTCTTTCTTCCGAGATCCTGCAAGCCAAATCTGTTAAAATCTTTCAAAATGTATTTTATTTGCACTTCTTAATTTATGTAAATGCAACCGTCAATATCGAACAAATATTATTTTAAACGGCCAATTTATCGGTGACAATGTCTTTTTCTACAGGCAGGAAATCGATAGAATACAACTCGTTATTAAAACTGTATTCACGACACTATGCGATTTAAAATTGGCTATTGATGGCACAATTGTAATGAGTCAAGGTTTAAGAGAGTCTCTGGACGCGATGTACGATGCAAGAATCCCCAATCAGTGGTCAAAGGTAATTTTTTTGCCACTTTTATTAAATCGATTAAATTTTTTTAGTAGCCGTTGGAATCTACTGATGTCCTTTTCGGTAGATCTAAATCTATTAACAGTTATACTTGTTTGCAAAACTTTTTCTTCCGATACCACAATTAAACATTAAAAAACATTCAATTTGATCACGATATCACACAATTACTAAACAATCGCAATAACAATAACGAATATATAAAAATATCGCATTGTGTTAAACAAGTGATAAAGGGTATAATCATTTTTCAAATTATATTTTCTGAGTCAACTATACAAAATATCTCTACGGCTTTCCGAATCAAATTGGAACACCAAAAACTTACGTAAAGACTAATTCGATTTTGGTAAAATAATATTATTTGCTTACCCCGTTGATTACCCTTGTATAGCTCGGCATGTAGGGGTTTTCAGTTTCTCCGTCACTTAATTTTTGTTAAATAGGTATCATGGGAATCGGCGACGTTAGGATTTTGGTACACGGAACTTCTTGAGCGTGAACAGCAGTACAAAGCCTGGTTGAGGAATGGAAGGCCGCAGACATTTTGGATGACAGGGTTCTTCAATCCGCAAGGATTTTTAACCGCCATGCGGCAGGTGAGGATCCGTATATTTTATAAAAACCAAATATTACGTGTTTCACTCACTGACTGCGAAATGCACAACACCGATCAATCAGGTAATTGGCTCTAGACTGCGATGCAGACTGCATTGCACTTATTCAAACGCTATTGTTGCGTTATTTTTCTGCCATAGAATATGTTATATCATGTCGATTTGTCAACATATATTTTTTATTTGTCCACTAGGAAGTAACAAGAAGTCACAAAGGTTGGGCTCTAGACTCAGTGGTGCTACAAAATCACATAACTAAACTTAACCGAGAGGATGTGCACGAAGGGCCGGCAGAGGGCGTCTATGTGTATGGATTGTTTCTGGAAGGTTCGTTCGAGCGAATATCGTAGAATACACTATCAGTCATTTCCATTGTTACAAGCCGTTGATTAAAACTTTGATTTAACTACAGGTGCATCACTAGACCGGAAAACCGGGAAGCTGATTGAATCGAAAGCCAAAGTCTTATACGAGCAAATGCCGGTGATATACATTTTCGCAATTAACACAACAGCTGGGAAGGACCCACGACTTTATGAGTGCCCCATTTACAGAAAACCCCAGAGAACTGATGCAAAGTACGTCGGCTCTATTGACTTTGAAACCGACAGCAATCCTCGCCATTGGACCTTAAGGGGAGTGGCACTGTTGTGTGATATAAAATAAAATCAGCCATACATTGAATCAGCATTTTATTATCATCATTCGTGCTACAACAAAAAATACTAACAATTGCAACATGTTTAATCATATAAACTTAAGTTTACACATAGATGAGTTGCAAACACAATGCCTGGCTAAACTCCATGGGACATACGTTTTTATATTTTTAAATTCGTCTTGTACTGCAAGGTTATTCACAACAACTTCTTGATCTCATCATATAAGACTAGAACAAAAGCAGCGCCAGTACCTCTCAGAACATTTGAAAAAGCACCTTTGAAAAAAGCACCAGGACCCTCTGTGCGAAGTATCGTAGCCCAACAGTGGGCAGTGCTTTTATACTGTCGTTCATGCATAGGTCTTCCCGACTGCATCATCATTCTTCGCCTCACAGTGTCCAAGGGATAGGACGCAATCCCAGCTACCGTCGTTACAGTCTGCCGAATAAAAATACTACTAGCGCAATTACAATTTCATTACAAATGTTACATTATAAAGGCTAAAGAAATAACATGACTACTTAGTAAATATAAAAATAATCAGTGCTGTTAGAATATCAAGCTTGTGATTGCAAAAATACGAATAAAATTACTGTAATACTTTTTTTTTAATAAGCAGCATAATAATTTGCAGGCCATTATAATTTTGTATGTAACGACAAAATTTATTTGAAAATCAACGGTAAGAGAAAAATTTATGCCACTTTCCATTCCAGTTAATGAAACAGCAAGTTTACTTTAACTTTTTAATCTATGCTAACGATGGTTTACATATGAGCCATAATTCAAAATTATCTTTACTATCATTCACCTTTCAAAATAATATTAGTTTCGCTTTAATATTCATATTTCATATTAACGAGGAGTTAACTACCTGTGCTATCATCCAAGATATAATTATAGGTGTGTTTTTCGGATCCGGTAACATGCCACGTGCTGTGTCGTAAAAGCCAAAATAAGCTGCCCGATAAATAATTATGCCTTGCACAGAAACGACAAAACCGCGGTACAAGCCAATCGGCCCATCAGACTTGAGCGTTTTTAATATACAATCTGATAAGCCTTTAAACTCTTTGGTTTTCCCCTTTCCGACATCCGTAGCCAATCTGAATATATTAAAATATGTTACTGTATAGATGCAACTTAGATTTAATTGACACTGATCATCATTACCTGGTCCGCGCAAAATCTAGAGGATAAACAAAACATAACGAGGTCGCACCAGCGGCACCTCCAGATGCCAAGTTCCCGGCAAAATATCGCCAAAATTGAACATTTTTATCAATATCTTTGAGAAAGAAGCCTTTGTATACATCCCTAAAGGCAAAATTAAGAGCTTGAGTTGGAAAATATCTTAAAACGTTTGCGAGATTGCCTCGCCAAAACGATAATAACCCCTGTTCCTTCGGTATGCGCACAATTGCATCCAAAATTCCTAGGAAAAATAATAAATTAGCATACAATAGACAAAAATACTCTTTTTTAAGAACGTGTTTAGTACCTTTATACCGTTTATCCTCTGAAATCTGTTTAGAAACATGTTGCACTTGTAAAAGTAATTTGACTCGCTCTATCGGTGCAACTGCAGTTTTTGAAACCGCCGCTGAAATGCCACCCGCAAGAAAGTCTTTAAGGAACGCATTGCTACCTTTATCACTCTTTTTGTCATCTTTATCTTTTTTCTTTCCATCCTTATTTGACATTGTGGTATCTATTTAGATTTTCCTTCGTTGCAAGGGCGAAAGTCTTTTCCAAAATTAAGAATGTTATTAATCGACAAATTATGTCAAAACTTTGAAAGATTTAATTTGAAATCCAAAAAAATAATCTAGAGTAACATTATACTTTCTGTTAGCAAAAATTATTCTTGAAATTACAAAATTGTATTGATATAAATCTATGACACACTTGACAGATGGTCTAGAATTATTGTTTTTCTCATTTTCTTTTGAATAAAGAACTAATAACAGTATAAAGTGCCCATATCGGAATCATACTAAAATCATTTTGTTGTAAGGTAACCGTTACTTCAAAAATAAAAATATTTACAGTTATACAAAAACGTTTACTTGCCTTGTAATTTTATTAAAATAATGTTGATCAACATTTTGATGTAATACGACCTTTTTGTTAAGAATAATGACTTTAATAAACAGATCATGACATTAAATATAGACTATAAATTAATAGATTATTGAAATGAGTGCTTTGTTCTTTTCACGAACAATAAGGGATATCCCACCGCTCATGTTTAGATGATGTAAAAAATGACATTTTAAATAAATACTCTTTAACCCGAACCCGCTTGAACTCTTCCTTTAGAAAAAGGTTTGAGTGCATTTTTAAGCGAAGCCAAAATTGCAGCCGTAAAATTTAATGAACTGATTATTTTTAACCTTAATTAGTTTTAATATAAAGATGAAGTATGTTTGTTCCTTTCACGCATCTAGAACAAGAAGCTTTGTACGTTGAATATGGCTACTAAAGACCGTATAAAGTGAACTGGAAGTATTTTTAAAACTTTGTTAGAATCAGTTTGAACATCAGGGCCAGTTCTAAGGTTTTATGACAAAACATATAACATCTTCAAACGCCATGTGCTCGAAACGGGGACCGATATAAGAGCGTATCTACGAGGCACTTCGTTTTCTACTCCACACAGTAATGAAATTACATGAAACCTTGCATAAAAGTCATTTGCTAAGTGTATAAGAAAATTACTAAAATATGTTTGCGTTCCTGCATCATTAAAATAGTCGCAGGTTGAGAAATAAAACGTTTACAACTTCTATATAATTAGCAAAGAATATAGAAATGATAAAAATTAGATCATCCTAAACTTTGCTATATCAGACTGAGTGAGTGAGTATCCCATCAGTTGAAGGCTTATGTTAAAAATTTTATGGACTGTTTTCTATCTATGAATCCAAGTGTATAGCAAATTTAAGCTATTTTATTTTTGTTAATTGGAAGCATTGACTGAAAATTTGCAGCATGTGAAGAGATCTCACCAATATCTCAACTCTCTTGTCTCCACATGAATAAAAAAGCAATTAGATGTAATATTTTTAAATCAAATGCCACAATATTAGTATATTATTGCTTGAGATTGGTCACACTGTTCCAAAAATTTTATTTTAAAAATAAAAACTTGTTAGTTTAAAAATAAAAACTTCTAGTGGACAAACAAGAAAATATTCAAGATTAGATTTTTGCCAAAAAAAGTCAGTAATGTACGATCACTTTATTTAATTAACCAGTAATGGTACTAATTGAAACGGGTACATGAACATACATACAATGAAGTATACAGAAATTATCTACTAAATATATGCGCGCATGCAACATTTTACTTCATGAGTACTATTATTTTATTGAATCTATTCCTAGGGCCATGATTGATATTATTTCTTTAGTGAATACAATTCTGTAAGCATTATTAAGTAGATTAAAGTTATTTTTATTTTGTTGATCACAAATCAAAATTGAATAAAAATTACCGTTAAATCAACTAATATAAAAATAAATAGGATATAAATATGCATTACAAGGTGTTTATTATTACCAGATTATTTTAAATATGAATGCAAAATATCTTACTTTGTTTATGTATACATATTCAACTATTTATTGCTAAAACTGGTTAATAGTTTAAAATATTGGTGTATTGCACAATTTAATAGCTCCTACTCTATGTATGGTCTTCCAGCAATAATTAGTTCACAGTCATGTGATGTGAACTCATAGTTTAATTCTAAACTTTGATAAGATCAACATCAGAAATTCATTTCAATGGTGCACCAACAACTATCGTATCTAATAAATTATGACGCTGTTGAGTTGTTTGTGTTAGATTCAAAAGACATAGGAATAGCCAAGAGAGAGAAACTCGTACATCTAAAAAAAACGGCTAAGCACATGGCAATTTATTTGCGTATTTTCGCCGCGTTGTCTGCATTGTCTTTCATTATCTTCGACTTCAGATGATCCTTGTACTTCAGAATACCGCCATTCCATTTTGTTACGGTGGAATTCTCACAGATCCAGATCTCTTCTGCCACCTAAAATTATATCATATAAAAATAAGTCATACTATTATGTAGCAGTTATATCCATTTAGTTGTAATTAAAAAGCTAAATGCCTTCATTGTCAAAGTAAAATAAGTCATGATTTGTTTTCTGTATGTTATATCTTAAATATAAGATACAGAAAGTTACTAAACTGATAACAAAGCAGCAAAGACATCAGTTTATTAACTTGTTAATGAACTGATGTCTTTAACCTATGCGGCTCTGTAAAGCTTCATCGAGCACCGCACCCGTGAGAATGCTAGTTATCACGGGTTGGATGCCGCCCCGGAATGCGGGTGTACCTAGTGTACGCGGTGAGGTTTCTCCTAGCTCTAAGGCGTGGACGACCTATTGTGTTCTGTGACACAAACTGTGTGTGTAGTGTTGGTTGACTGGACCCCAGACGGTGGGTCCGATCGGTTGTTTTCTGTGTAATTAATATTTAATAACATTATAATGATGGCTGTAACAAAAGACGTAATTTAATTACATGATTCAATTAAACTGATGATTACACCAATTTACCTGATTGATGAGCCTGAAGTCGTGGCTGACGAGCACCATGCCACCGTCAAATTCGTTAATAGCATCGCCCAAAGCGTCGATGGTCTCCATGTCAAGATGGTTAGTCGGCTCGTCCAATAACAGGAGATGTGGTGTCTGCCAAGCCAGCCAAGCAAACACCACGCGGCATCGTTGCCCGTCGGACAGTTGGCGCATAGGGCAAACCTGCAACAATGAAGTAAATATTCATATACTTTGTGGCATATAATTAAAGCTGTATGCAAACGGAAAGTAGCTAATACAAACAAGCAAATTGGTTTCTAACCTCTTGGGATGACTATAACAAAACTAATTCATTTTAAAGTGTAAATGCAAAAGCAAACTTCGAATCAAATACATTTTTCAAACTATATTCTTTTCTCATCAATAGGTTTTATGATAAAATTATATCATATCATATTATACAATTGCATTTTACTACTGGCATTGCATTAAGTACCAAAAACTACGTTCTTCACTCATATGCAGACATTTGAGCGTAGCTAGTTAAAATCTCAAAGTATCATTTACACTATTTATTGATCTAAACACAATAAAAAATAGCTTAACAAATTAAAGCTTTAAGAATTAATTTTAAGAGAAACAAAAGCAATACCTGCTGTCTTCCTGTGAGACCGTATCTTCCGATAATCTTCCTCATTTCCTCTCGTTCACGTACTTCAGGGAACTCCTTTAACATATAGTCCAGTGGAGAAAGGTCTAGGTCCAAAAGTTCATGCAAATGCTGATGGTAACGTCCAATGCGCAAATGAGAGTTCTTACGTATCATGCCTGTAGATGGCACCAACTGTTTGACACAATAATGATCTTCATTAAAAATTACCCAGGGAAACAATGCTACCTTTACAGTTATGTTCCTCATAAAATTTATAATTAAATTTGTATGATATAATTTATTTATATTTTAATCCTCCATGTATATGTAATGTCAAAAAAGTGACAGAATATATAATTTTAGTTCTTTTTCTTAAATTAATATATATAAGATATATATATAAGAAACAAAAAGTGTAATTATATAAGAAGAGTAATAAAATTATATTAAATATTTCTTACATCTCCATAGAGTAATTTGAGTAGAGTAGATTTTCCAGCTCCATTAGGACCAACCAAGGCAATCCGTGTGTCCAAATCAATACCAAACTCTAAGTTTTTGTATATCCAAGGGCTAGTATCTGTATATCTAAATGATACATTCTGAAACGAAAATATCTTTGAGTACCCAACTTTTATACTTTGAAAAATCATACATACAACACATGGAAGCAGTTGAGTAGCCAAGCACTGAGAAAATAATCACCTCCATATAGTTAACATCACTTTTTCCACATAATTCAAATTTCTATATACATACATACACATAAACACTTCTAATTTACTTCAATGTTCTTCGAGACCATGTTACTTTCTAGTAAGCATTTAAATTAATCAGCAAACCCACTTCACCTACAGAAAATATTCAAGCAGAAGACAAGAAAAACTTTCTATTATATCATAGCTCACCTGCACCATGATAACAGGTGGTGGTACTTTGCCACAGGATGGAAAGTAAAAGTTAAGGATTTTATCATCAACCACCTTCTCCGTCAGACCTTGTGCAACCATTTTCGCCAAAGTTTTCTCCTTTGATTGAGCCTGACGGGCCAATTTAGCCGAGCCGTGACCAAATCTGCTGATATAGTTCTGTAAAGGAATGAAGAATATTAAGTTTTCAACTGCTACAAATTTCACATAATAATCCATTAAAACAACAAATGTGCATAGATTTATAAAAATAGTAAATTAGTTTCATCAATATTTTATATAGTAACATAGAAACTAATTCTCTCTTCATTAACATTGACATTTTAAATGTATTGTTATGTAGACCAAAAAATCTACCTTCATGTGAGCAATCTGATCCTGCTCCCAATTGTATTGTTTCATCTGGTTTTCAAGTAACTCCAGACGTGTACGAACAAAAGCCTCATAATTTCCTGTGTAATATTTAAGGCGACGTTTGCTCATATGTATGATATTAGTGCAAACCCCATTAAGGAAATCCTGCGAGTGAGATATCAGCACCAGAATCCGCTTATATCTGAAAATATAGTATTTGCTATTGACCATATGTCTCGCACAATATTTATGAAAGTATAAATTTCATACTCTGATACTTATTCGAAACTTTCCTTTTTTCTGATAAAAAATATTATTTAAGAATTTGCAAGTAAATATACAAACTGTTTTAGCTCTTCTTCCAGCCACACACAGGCATCTAAATCAAGATGGTTGGTTGGCTCATCCAGTAGCAGCAGATGTGGCTTTACGTACAACGCACGAGCCAACGCGATACGCATACGCCAACCTAAGAGTAAAAAATACAATCTTTTAAAAAAAGTGCCACTAAAGAAGTAAAAAAATGCAACTACTTAACCAAAGCACTTATATTAATTGAATATAATTATGACAAATAGAGAGCATGTACATTAAAATATTTGCACTATAAGGTAATAAATCACCTCCAGAAAAATCCTTGGTTGCCTTTTGCTGCATCTCTTTGGTGAAGCCAAGACCATGTAGAATGTTAGCAGCACGTGCCTCAGCCGTATCAGCACTTAGATCTTCAAGTCTGTCATAAACATCCATGAGTTGTTCTTGTGATTCTGAAATAAAAGCAGACTAAATAAAATTACAGGTATTTAAAAATTTATACATCGACCCTATGTTTTAGTTCTTAGAAAGCTTAATTGTCAAACACGGTTTTTAAAACATTATTTTTAGATGAGCAAGTAAAATAATAGTTTATGGCAATATGTATGGTAAAAACACTAAAGGGATTATGAAATGACTTTATCATTTCTATAAAATAAGAAAAAAAATCAATATAGTTCCTTTATCATTACCATCATCTTCACAATGCGCCAATTCCTCAGCCAGCTTCTCCAACTTTATCCTTTCTTCATCCACCTCCATTACACACTGCAAAGCAGTTTTATCCGAGGCAGGCATCTCTCGAGTTAGATGAAAGATATCAATGTGATCAGGAATTGGCACTTCACGACGACCAAGCGCCGCTAGCAGCGAAGACTTACCTGTACAAGGAAATTTATTTTGTTTATAAAAACAATCCACTAAGCTTTGCTAACATGAGCTCACACTAAAAACATTAAACATAAAAGCAAAAACATCCCATGAAACAAGAAATAAATGTTTTTAATAACAAATGCGAAACAATTATGCTAAAAATGATGCACAACAATGCAAATGCATCATTATTCAGTTTCATGAAATGGAGACTTCTACATTTTATGGTTTCATAAAAAAAATACCAAAATCAATACGCCCAATGTTGCCCGTATATGTCACAGAGGTGTGCATTAAGCGGTTAATAAAATAAATATGTTACATACCACATCCATTTAATCCAACAAGACCATATCTTCTGCCACAGTTCAACTCCAACAGAGTATCTTGAAGCAATTCACTGCCATAAAATGTTATAGAGAAATTGGCAATCTTTATGTCTCTGGAACGTGGGTGCACAGCTAAAGATCCAGTACATGACCGTGCCTCTGAGTTCATTTTAGCTTCTGCTTCTAGCTTTAAGCATAAAGCCTCTGTAAGGTTTTGAAAATTAATCATTCATCATTCCAATGGATCTATTCCCGTAACAAAAACAAGAAACACGTACTAACAAACTAATATTTTAATAGGCTCAACTCATATATGAATTGTTAGACATCTGCTAAAAGAAATACTTATAACACAAATGGACTGTATGACTTGTTAAGTATTGACTTCATTCGTTTACTAGCCCCAGTAAATAGAATCAATATTGTTGCCTCCCACAAATAATTTCAGGTAAAAATATTAATTTGGATTTTATTAACACACCCAAAACCATCTTATGTTTAACAATATAGAATAAACATTATTATTATAACCTTCAGCTGTTAATTCACGATCAATAGATCCAGTGCCGTTGGTCGCGGAACCATTCTCCTCCGCAGTTACTCTTGCAACAGTCTTTTTGTTCCGGTTGCTAGCCTGTTCCTTTTTCTTTTGTTGTGCCCGCTTTTTTGCATCTGACGGCATTTTGCTGAATTTAACCCTAAACTGTAAAATAATAAATGTTATTCTTCAAAAAATCAATACCGTAGTTACTAAGAAAAAATATCTGTAGTTAAAGTACGTTTACAAAAATGATTCATATTACGATCTCAATTCATTAAAACAAAAAAAACCAAACACGTTTTTAATGTTTCTTCAGCCATTATATGGTTTTTAGCAATGTGGAGCGATAATGGACACTTCGTTCAACAAAATAAGTTTTATATACCTATGCTGTTCAATAAAATGATAAGCCAGTCGACCGCGTCTACACGTGCTGCTTTGAAAAGAAAGACAAATTTATAGAGACCGTGAATGGTCTCTGCTCAGTTTATTGACAGTTATTAATATTGACATCCCATGCGCTGAGCCGCAGATCGAAAAAGTCACCAATCAGTAAACGATAGACTGGAAAATATTCCTTTATGATTGGTTGAGCTACTTAGCAGTGTGACCATAAGAGAACAAACTGACATCGGTCGGCTAATATTATAATCTGTAATAAGAATGGTAGAGAATAATGCTCTCTGTTATTTTGATTTGTAACTTGGGATGAATCACCAAAACTTTAATATTTTGATTGAAGACATACATTAATTTATAATAATTAATTTAAATAGGTAAAAAAAATATTGTTGTTTTTTTTTTGTAAAAGAACGACGAGCACGACTAGATCCAAGAGCCCCTCAGAAGGAGGTTTGAACCTCGGCTTAAATCGCATTCGATGGTGAACCTAATCGGAAGAAGGTTTATTTCGTCAAAGTGAATTGAACCTCGGGAAAATATGCTCGATCACTATCATTCGAGATTTGATCTTCCAATACCACGCGGATCTGGGACCTCGCGCTCGCCAGCAGAGGCGCTGTAACTAATGCGTGTGAATCAGTGAAAGTGTTGTGTGATGTAGTCATGCAGATAGCAACTGCACCACCATCGTTAAGTGGTAGTAGTGTGTCTTCGCGAGATCTTTGGTTCACCATTGTTATTTGCGTTCCCTTGTGAGAGCGCGTATAGTATACGCATATAATTCGTAGCACGTGTTAATGCGCCAACCGGATATCTTAATACGTTTATCGAAATCTTGGATGCATGTTCTGAGGGGGCATTGATTGATTTGTTGTTGAAAACGATCGGATAGACGTTATCGTTATATTTAGGCACATAAAGATTTTTTTTTACATTTTGGAAATGAAATTGAAGTGTTATAAGTTTATTCTATATGTCTTGTTTTCACCTTGTGAGAGCAAATCACTGTTTAAGTTTAAGAAGGTATTAAGAACTTGTTTATAATGGTGTACTTTATTATTTCCTTCGCTTGACTGGTAATATACAGCTTTGGCCAAATAGTTGGCGAAATGTTCTTAAGTGTGAGTCGTACGGACTCTACTAAACACCTACATGTCCTCGAATCAGCGTCGGTGCCCTTATTTTCAAAACTTTTTGACCATACGATAACGTTAAATTCTAAGAGAATAATACGCCATGTCATAAATTAACCCGTACGATAGTATGGTTCGAAGAAAACTCCATTGAGCTTAAGTGGCCTGCGCAGTTTTCAGCCCCTATATAATATTTATGGAGTTTATTAAAAAACAAAGTCAGACGACAATATAAACATCAAAGAAGAGCTAAAGCTTCGCCTGCGACAAGAATGGAACGCAAAATGTCCTGAAGACTGTAGAAAACATGTTGACTCTCGAATGAAAAGAATATCTGTAGTAATACTTTTGGCCAATGCTGAGTATTACAATATAATTGTTTACACAAACACGTGGATACATAAAATAAAACTGACGGCGATTGGGATGAAAGAGAAAGAAACCAGCGGAATACAGTATTGAGGGGCACCGTCCAAAGAGCCAGAATCTATGAGTCTCGGAACCTCGATCTGAGACAGGATAATTGGAATTTTTGTATTAAGTATCCTTAACTGTGCCTGGTTCATAACCACGATATAAGGCTTATTAGCGGGAATTGTATAATACATTCTGGCGCGATTATTCTGGGAACCCGTTAAGATCCCTCAGTACTAGAAAAGTAACCGAGAATAACATGTCGAAGCGAATCCATAGTATACAACTGGCTTGATAAATGACATTTTATATAATATATTTTCGATTGTTGTTACTTTGTACTGTACCTTGGTTGCCACAATAATCACCGTAGTGAAAGGCTCATGGAGAGAGCTTTATAGAATATTTTCTTATTGGTATCTCTTGTAGTAGCTTAATCCGAACTGAGGCGCAAAAATAGCGATTTGAAAGTCTGTGTAGAGGCCAATTTAACAAAATATATAATATTTTGATTTGATTTGTAAAATGGAACTTTCTGAATCTATAATGTCCCGCGACCGAAGATGCTCTGTGCTACCGATAAGTTCTTACTTTTTTTTACGGATTAGGAGGCAAAGGAACAAGCGGCCCACGCAATCGATCACTGCCGCCCATGGCCGCGTAATGCGGTGGCAGAATTCAGCAGCCAGTATTAATCCGAACAATTCCCCTGAGAAGTCCTCATGGTATATTCTATAGAATATACACAGAGACGAGATGTCTCTGCGTAGGGCCAAAGAATCAAGCCGATCGGAAAGGACCTGATCGATGATTCAAGCAGCTCTATGTTGAATGATGTCCAATAGCAAGAGCTGATATTGGGGTGCCCCTGCCCACAGATGAGAACAGTGTTCCATATGAGGCCGCACTTGCACCTTGTAGAGCTGTATCGGCTGAAAACGCTGTCTCGATCTGCTGAGGACACCGAGTTCTTACTAAATCTTATCTAATTTATTTGACCATTTAACATTGGTATAGCGCTCCTAACTGCAACGCCCGAAGGTCATTGATTGGATTCCAACCCAGGACAAAATATGTGTGACAGAAGTATTGCATTAATAATATAAGTACGAAAATCAGTCGTCTGGTTCCCATAGTAGAGGCTCTGTCTAGTTTATTAAAGGTCGTGTGTGAGATGTCCTTACTGTCCTCCGAAAAAAATCGAATATTTTGTCTGAATTTGTCAGAAAGTATCTACGGAACTTAGACCACTATACTTTCACGATAAGTTCACCAACATAAATAATGATTTCAAATGGTGCCTCCTGTGAAATGTCATGTCTTCTTACTTAAGTACTTCTCTATCCACGGCATTCAGCTAGACTTTTGTCTATCAAAGCCAAAGGTTCACATGAGAATTGGCTTATTGATCTATTTATATCTGAAAAAAGCTTTTTATGGCTAAAAAAAAGGCTGGCAAAAGCCAGAGCGGTGTAATCATTGAAAATGTTTTATGATACACTAGGGTGTTGGTGTATTAAAGCTTCAGAAAAGTTTTTCTAAGTAAAAGTTGTTACCTTCAACGGTAAATATCTATGCCTTCTTATGTAACATATCTATAAAACATATTTGACACATTACTTGTGCTAAAATTGGTATAAATTAATCATAAAGCATCTATATACAGTCACTTGTTTTTTTTTGTGATTTGTTTAGCCGATAATAAAGTAGTTAATCTCAGCATTTACCATAACTCCGAAAAAATACAAGATTTTTTTCTATGATCAAAGCTTTTAATTAATTTACGGCTTATGTATGGTTTAATTTTAGTTTGACCGGGGTTTAACGTTTTTTGTAAACAAAATCCTTTTCATACTGAAAACACAATATTTGTAAAAGGACGGTTTTATTTCAAGGCCATGGTTCCAAGGTTTTTATTAATATTATATATCTCTTAATATTTCATTTATACTTTTTTAAGTAGTTTTTTATCAATATTATTTTCATTTAATAACAAGAAAAATAACTCAAATCAGGATGTGATTAGTTATAAGTAAAAACATCAATGACATGGTAGTCTATTGTTCAAAAAATCAGAAAATCTTACTCTCGTTTACTGCAGATATCATGTTATATGACAATAATGCTGTAATAACTTTCCACATAGCTAATTTTAGTTGTTATTAATACCATGTTCTGGTTGGGGCGAAATGCAACACTTGATTAGAGCAAATTAATATGGAGGAAGATAATATAATAATGTGCATGTCAACTGTTAATATTTTAATACATAATCAATAACACACAATTCAACAAAATTATTACACATAAAAATCAACCAATATTTAATTTTAACAATTACATAGTTTAGATCGTTTGATTGGAGCATTCATAAGGCATGTTGTGTTAAAACTTGTCATGGGCATTAAATGCAAGGCATATTATTGAGATATTGTTATTGCTCAATGGTACACGTAAGCAGACACTCATTCCGTCGCCATTTCCTCAAGTGGAACACACAAGTTCACATAACAAAATAATGAAAACTATGCATACAACACTTACATCCGATATAAGGCAAAATTGAATGTGTTACATTAACAAGTGGACATGTCTGCGTTTGACACCTATTTTTCATCGAAAATGGAATTTTAAAGATTAAAAATGCATCAGTTATATTCTATGGACAACACAGTGGAAAATTTGAATTATTGCTTTTATATTGCTCTTGATAGTAAATTTGAAGGCATAATCAGAAATAGAACTGTATAAGCAACCGGGAGCCATAGGAATGATCACCGCCTATTGATTTTAAGACATCAACACACTGTTAACTCTTAATACTATCTAGCTAATATATGATTACTAAAATATTATTATAAACTTGTATCTAAAACATCGTACAATTCAATTAATTTAATACTTCCAACTCCACTTTGTGGAAATACGCAAATGACTGAAGCAAAATACACATAAAACGACCTAGCAATCTAACTGTATGCAATAAATATTACGAACAATTCCTTTACTATCTATCTACTAAATATTTATTTAACAATTATTAGGACTTATGTATATTTCGAGTAAAATTTTGAAAGACTGACATTTTTTTTTGTTTTTCAACTTTATGGCTAAAGTTTTTATGTTTTAGCATAGCGTAGAGGCTTTAAGTAATTAAAATTTAAAGCGATTATGAATTCTAAAACAGCTTAAGTCTGTTTTTCGTATTACCTGTACAATGAAATCATGAGGTTACAAAATCTAATTTTTCTATATAATAAAATTCTGTGAAATTAAAAATGACAGTAACATAGTTTTAATAAGATTGCGTTTTATTTAAATTGATAATTAATCTTAATATATATAAAAATAAAATTAAAATAGTGTAATTTATCTAAGATCGAGAGTATGATGATAAAATTGAAAATATATATATAAAATAATAAAAGAATCTATTATAGAATGGTTGATTTAGATCAGTTGCATCATTGTGAAATAATAAATGTAACTAACCACATACTCCTAGATGTGTGTTACCAACAATTAATACAATTCATCAATCCCGATTAGAATCAAAACCTAGATTATTAAGAGAGAGGAAATAAGGGATTTTTAAATTCTAAAAACATTACAGTAAAACATAGGTAAAGATTAATTGTAATGATTAGAAGTAATCAGAAATAACAGTGACAACACTAATATATTTGTTCACATGTATAAAATATGTATATATATATATATATAGTTTCACTTACATTTTCATGGCAGTTGCATGTTTTATGTTCGTATAATAGCTATTACGCAGATGTGAAATACGTTCACATTGTCTTTGCTACATTCCCTTCAAATACAGTCACTAAGACATCAAATGAAATTTCACAAGTCCGCTTTTTATTACTACCGATCACAGATCTTTGTGTCTTTTTCACCCTTATGTTGAATTTAAAATTTGCTATTTAAAAAAATTAATTATCATCAATAACATCATTATATCTTAAAACATTTGTATTCAATCTCCAACAATTCTATAACGTACAATAGAATAGCAGAAACTACGTCATTAAGATATTGTCACCAATGTAAAACGTCAAAAATCTAACACGATATTGCCATTCTGTCATTGTAAAGCGATGTTGTAAAATACTTAACAAAATACCGTAACTGTGTAAATGACGGACATATTGTATTCGACCTCGAGCTAACTAACGCGTCGCTCAATCACATAGCAAGGCAAAAGGAGAAAAAAAAATGAAATAAAAAAAAATACATAATTTATTTCAATCACAGATGTAAACCAAGCGTAGGCCGGCGTGTAACAAATACGGACAAAACCATAACACCAGTTACCGTGTAACAAATGCAACCATTAAGCGAATTGACAAAATAAAATTGTCTATTACCATCACAACCCTAAGCGTCGTTAGGGGGTATCATTCGAAATTCTAATGTTAAAAAAAAATCCAATAAATAATAAACTTAACGTAGTCGAGAGCTATTTACAATCAAATGCAAAGAATTCGCTAATATGCTTAGAATAGAATGTGATGAGGTCTCGATCTAGGGAGGCACGAGCCGTCGTTGGCCGTAAGGTCTCTGCCCATTACACCGTCCGACACCATGACCGTTGCATGCTTCGGGGCGCGAAAGAACAATATTCTGTGTAAATATTATCTATAAGGAAGCAATGCTCATCAGACCGTGTCGTCATCATTAGAGTGGAGTCGGTGTGCACGCGCGTGAAAAGTGTCGGCCGGTGTATTGGACGGAGACCTTAACGAGGGGCCACCGCACTCTGCTAATGTTGCGAACAGGCCGGGCTTTCGCTAAGATCACGTCATGTTGACGCCGAGCGACCGGCTCGCGTATTCGTACACGACGTACGATATCGACACCGCCGGTATCACTTTGATGAAGTTGGGCGTGATGCCCCGGTACAGTCCACAGATCCCCTCCCGCTGTACGATGTCGCGGAACACGCCGCGCATGGTGCCCTCCGTGACCTTTGCCGCTTTCTCTGCACAACCCAAAACGCCTCTGGTCAGGTGAGTCTTTTATAGAAAAAAAAAATACAAAGGCTGGCAGGCGAGACTTTTTTTCGTTAAGGAAAATAGTCGAGTCGTGACAACTATTTCACGTAATACACTTGTCAATTTTAAACTACTGGGGTTTCAACTGCTCGGTTGGCCTGGTACTGCTGTGTTCGTCACTGTACATACAAGATGACTAGACTCTTTGCCCAGAAATTAAATTGCCATCATTGTAATTCAAACCGCTACATAGTAGCGTTTATACATCACTGATTAGTAAAATGACTGGCGTTTCAATGGTACTACTCCCCGCGGGCTCCAGAGACCAAACATTTATCTTTTGGGTCAAAAGACGAATTCATGAGGTATACTACTAATTTCTAATAATTTTTTCTTATAGGCAATATTCAGGAAGGCGAAAGCAATTTATCAGACAGGAAGATTTTTTAAGAGATAAATTGACAGAGATTTAAGACGCTCCACCTCTATGGCCAGTAACAACATTGCTGATAAAGCTGGCATACAGTAGTGTTTACACATTAATATGATAGAATAAATGGCAAAGCATTGGAACCACCCAATACGGACTCTGCGGAAGAGTCCTACCACATAGAAAGTCACACCGCATCAGCAACAACAGACGTGAGTGTAACGCCGTATTTAAAATAGTTGGCTTTAACACGTTCACTGCCAGCGTTGATTTTCTCGCGGGGCCCAAATCCGACTGCCGGAGCGGCAAAACCGAAACGGAGAGATAAAGAGAAGAGGAAGAAGAGGAGGCAAAATGTTGAACGCCAAGAAGCGAAGAAAAATGTAAAAAAAACTTCGACTTATTGTTCCAATTGTCCAAAATCACCTCAGATGTGTTTAGAGTGTTTCAACGAACACCATGCAAGATAATATAATGTAATATGTTATCCTAAATATAAACTAGTAAAAAGTTTATTATAATGTGTATATTTTCAGTATTTTTATTTTGTATATCTTTTATTTATAATTCAGTACTTATTCCATTGAATTCCTTTTAAAAATCCAACTGAAAGTCCTATTAACTTGAATACGAAGAACGTCACCCATATTTGGGTGACGGGACCCCCACGGAAGCACACCCCGTCACCCAGACGTGGGTGACGGGGCGACGAACGTTAACGTTAATTAGTTCACTGATAAAGGAAAGTAAACTATCGCTTTATGAGACTATACATGTTGTTTTGGTAGGACGAGGAACATTCCCGACGAGGCGTAAGCGCTCCTTCACACCAAAACGATAATTAACAGAATATGGATTAGAGAAAACAAATTACCTTGCGCCTGCAATCTGGTGCGTACGAGGGCTAACGGATAGGAGCAAACTTGTCCTAACGTGCACGACGCGCTACCGCAAGCTAGCAACAGCAGCATGCCCGGCTGACCGTTGTGCGCTTGATATTTGCTAATGTATTTCTTCTTGAGGGTCTCGTAGACGGCCAGATCGATGCCAGCGTACGGCACGATGCCCAATATATTTGGAATGTAACCTTTGTAGAAACACTTGAGGCCCTCCCTAGCGTATATTTTCCTAGCCGCATCCATGATGCCGCTGTACTGGCCCGTTTTCCTTAAAGCTAATCTTGTCTTTAGCACCTCTAGTGGGTAGATCACAGTTTGACTGATTGCACCGGCGGTCGCTCCAGCGATGAAACGCTCGTGTATTGCGAGAGGGTGGTTTTTCTTGTCACCCTTTATTAGTCGCTTCACCTGTTCGTAGGCGGCAAACTTCAGCGCGGACTCGGGAGCGATTTTGATCACGTTTATACCGTTACCCCGCCACAGGCCACTTATGCCCCCCTCGCTGATCATTTTCGCTAAACACTTGGTCATGTTTTCTCTGGTCGGGTTTACCTGGAATTTTTAAACGGCATCGATCAATTTGAAGGTTTTGTACCGTGCTGATGATGTAGTTGTTGTTACATGGTATACCAGGCGAGAGTGATGTTTTGCAGGCATCACTGCGTTCTGATTTGAAGGGCTATGTTTGCAACGAAGTAACTGAATTAAAATACAACTCCGATTTTTGAGCGCAGCGCATAGCCAAGGAAATATTAAGCGAGTGTCGCTTAACATCCCGCTCCGATTGGCCATCTTGTTTTGGCATTCACTGTAATATTTGATTCTACAGTTTCAATTCCATATATAAATACAATTTTTAACTAAATTGTGTAAATTGTCGAGATAGGTAGTCTCACAATAAACATTAAATTTCAGAATAATAAAAGGCTCTTAAAGTTATATGGATAATCCATATAACGCATTAACAGTAACATAGGCTGTGAAAAAGAGAATTTATTTCATACATGCGCGTCTAGTTTTGACTTTGAGCGTGGAATGCTTGCTTTTTCAACATAGAAGGTCGGTCACCGCTTAATCGGTATAAGGGTGCGGTGAGGTCCGACCCGAGACGCGGTTATACTTAGTGTTTGCAATACGATTACGGCGTGTTCGTTTGTAAGGTTATAAATCTCGAAAAATCCAACTTTACACCACATCCAAAAAACAATTTCAAAAATTCATAACTCATAAATTTATAACGATAGACGGTCGAAATTTGGAAAATAATTTTCCTATGTATATTTATTATCGTTCTTTCAAACCTTACTTGATACAGTTAACTGGCATTTTAGAAAGTTTCTACTTTAATTTTCGAGATACGACATTTTCGTTTTCTGTCGTCGATATATAACTCTTTGTTGGGCGCAGCCCTTTTCTGTATAGAGGGCACAAGGCGGTCCTAGAGCAGATTGAAGACTTCCTCGCAGGAATGTTTTTTTTATTCCTTTGATACGTAAGTTTCATCACGACATTTTCCTTCATCGCGGAGCACGTGATAAATCAGCAAAAAAACTGTTAATTACAAATGGACAAAAATTATTAACACCAGTAACCAGGTTTTCAATTGAGGTAACTCGAGAATATAAATTAAGCGATATTGTAAGTTATTAAACGGAAGTATGGAGGAGTGCTCTCAATCCCTCTAAATCATTATTGTGAACGTCTGTTACGCGAAATCTCCGACAATTGTAAACTTAATTAGATGAACACTTTACTCTAAATGATTTATTATGTGGCCCCATTTAATAAATAGCCTTACCCTCATAGGTATCAAATTCAAGCTGATCGATCTTTACTACAATGGTGTTTTGTTCAACCTCATAAAGTTATGCCCTTTATGAAAACAAAATATCTGACGGGCAACAACCGAATGAATGGCATTCAATACCTGAAGAAATACTTTCAGTCTGTCCAAGGGGGCTGTGCAAGTTCTACTGACGGCGCCGGCGATACCACCGGCTAGCAAGTGCCGCCACCATTTACCGGTCTGCAGTTCACTTTGTGTGAAGTCATCAGGCACGTTCATGTCCTCTCCAATGTCCAAATACTGAAAAGAGCATACGCTAGTATTATTAAATATATTCGTTTAATGATTTGATTGCGGTAATATTGAATAGATCATAAGAGTTCATAAGACAGACTTTAAGACATTCACTAATTAAATAGGAAAGGTTTTCCACCCCTCTCATAAATAGGTGAGTTGCCCTTTACAAAGGGCCACCTCACGATAGGCGATCATCGCCGCTCCGGGACATTTGCAGTATCACAGGGATTGTTTATTACTAGGCATATAAAATATGAGTTGTACATAAGTATATCGTAGAAATATTGACTCACAAAGTAGGTTTTATAAAGTAATATAATTGGATTTTATTCACTTTCAATAGAGAATAGACGAAACAAACAAAATAAATTATTATAAGAGATTAAATACTCACTTATTCAAAACATGCTAACTTTAGTAATCCTAATCCGTTTTGAAATATGTTTAACGTACAACACCATATTTATATGCTATGGAGTCATACTATGTGATATATACATACTATATAATGTATAATGTAAAGACAAAGAAATTGTTGTAGTTTCTTTGTTACGATGGCGCAGTCGACATACTTAAAATGTATGTATTTATTCGCCCATTTGTACGGACGTAACAACATTGTAACGATCGATAAATTAAGCATACTCCCTGTTACAATGTAATCGAAACCACTCGCTATTTACGACATTAATAACGGAAGGAAGGAGAAAGTGCTTCTTCAAACAGTTTTCAAGGCTGGCAACTCAATGTCGTGTCATTAAGTGAGAAGATTGCGGCCTACTTTTTCAAATACAACCGGAAACATTATAGATAGAGAGGTTTTCGCGGTCACATTAGTCCTTGCGTCTAAAACGGACGCGGCGTTATTACGAATTCATTAGAAAGTGGCGTTTAAATATAAACGAGAGCTACGATAGAAAAAATACCAGCTGTCCATGATTTGTTTATTCGCGTCAACGAAAATATTGAAACAGTTATTACGTACTAGATTATGATTTGGATATATATTTATGGTTATAGTCTGTTGCGCGATATTGTGTCTGGCATCGTGAAAAAACCCGACCTGTAATTATGAACAGATATGACAAGATTTGACCTTCGGCTAAAGAACGTTTATAGTATCGGCAAAGATGTCAAGGGCAAAGCAGAAGGTAGCTATTTGGACATAGAAAGGCAACTATTGAACACAGCAAGGCGATCTAACGACCTTAGTTTCACTTTTCAATTAAACCTCAATCCACACGTTTTACGGTATGTTTTTGGGCAACTGGTAGAAGGACGTGTATTCAGCAATTCATAGATTTTAATATTTAAACTATCCATGAAAACGTCTAAAAGTTACGGAGATAAAATGCCAATAACGCTTCGTTACGTTCCAAATAATTTGGGTAACAAGGTCAATGTTAAACGACTCAATCAGAGAGTATCAACTTCATCGATAAATGTTGATTTGAACCCAATTGAATTTGCTGGACCCGTTTAACAAAGAGTTCAATAACGACAACATGGTTATGCGATTCAATGTACTTTATTTTTGAATATTAACCGTTCTTTGTAAATAACGATTTCTTCTGTTATCGCGCGTTTAATTTGACTTAAAGTCGCTAACGTTTTTGGGTATTTTGAGTTCATAATCTATTCCCTAAAACCATAATGCAATATTAATTAACATAATGAAATTTACGTGTTTTTTTATAAGTGGTATTATACTAATTTCTATATTTCTCTTTTATAATAAAATAAATGAAACTAAAAATAAAGTAAACTGCATTACGCGTTCATAATAAACTAAAACGCGAATGTGAAATCACATTTGCTCAACTATTTTCGTCTTTATAATTAATGCAAAAAATTAAACTTAGTCAATTATAATTAATGCAAAAAATTAATATTATAATGTCCAATATAAATGATAAGTATGTTTTTAGGGACTATAAACATCATAGGGATGATAAACTTGTAGCATATAAACGTATGACGAAGACTGACGTATCACGGCACCAAGCGAAGTTTGTGTACTATTTATTTAGTGCCTCGTCTATTTATTTACAAAATTACGTATATGTATGTATACTTATTATGTTAGGTTGCAATCTCTGACATGCAAACACATCTAACCAATAATAGAGTTTTCTGTGGGTGTTTAGCATTAATTTGTTATAGATGAATCATAAATGAATGTCAATTTACGTCTCCATTCGTGACCGTTCTACTAAGCAATCGTTGACCGAAACGATATCCTGCTTTTGTGTTTTTGCTTAGTGATCATCGGGTTCATACCGCTTAGTATTCTTACAGATTTATAATGGAAGAAGTTAAGCTATGACAGATTTATCACGAGCAAACGACTTAGTATGGTTTCCGTAAACTTTACATCACTATAATCAACTCTGAGTAAAGTCAACCAAATTCAACAATCGGTAGACGGAATATAGAAACACGATTTGAATAAAAAACTTTAACGGCCGAAATAAGCCTGCCAATATCGTTTTAAGTGGTTTTTAGCCAAATTACATTCATAATGGGCATTAAATGAGCGCTATATATTGATTAATAATGTTTGACAGTATTTTTAGAAGGTAAATCGAGAGAGTAGTTTCTGGGTCTACGTTCTATTATTGTATCCACTTTGATAACAATACTAAGACTTCACGATGACGATGTAGCAATTCCACGAATCACTATTTTATCATCCAATAAAATATAGAGATATAAATATAGATAAAATAAAAACATTTGCGATTGCAGACAGAAACATAGGCACTTTCGTGCATGAGGCATACAATGCCATCATCGTCGAGTGACGTTTGTCACTACATTCAGAGGCGTAGGATTTCCCTGAACTAATCTCGAACACGGCGGCTGTGCGAATGACGCAATCAGCAAAGAATGTGTCACCGACACAGGTCCAAAGTCACAGCCGTATTTTGATACAGCACAGCCGCAGGCTCGCTCGTTCGCTATCTCAAATAAAACACGCCGAGCCAACGGATAAGTTAACAGCGACTGGATCCGGTATGTGATAGTGACCGCATAAATGACTCTAGAAGAGCATTACTTTGAAGAAAACATAAACAAGAATAAAGGCAAATTTCAAAACGATATCAGAATTCTTACATAAATATTTAACAAAACATTGCAATGCATTATATACTGCATATAACGATTATTATGCACAAACGTATTTTCAATAATTTGCCCAATGCTTGTGATAAAGTTTACATCATCATGACCATCATAGAGGGATAAACTGACTTATGACTGTAATAAATTTTATTGCACGCCAGCATGTCGAAAGAATTCAGTTTTTATTCTATGAGGAAATGTTTTATGATATTGAGTCAATAACGCCATTTACATTGTTTTATATTTAACACAAAATTACACACGAAATAGCTGCCATAACACAGACAGACAAAATAGTTCAAAACAATTTATAAAAACGCAATGTGTTATCGAATAGTTAGTGCAAATAGTAGTTAGGACAAAGGTAGAAATTTGAAATAAGAATAATAAGTTTTATTTGTATTTTTACATAGTGGGAAGACTCTGCAGGGTCCGTCTCTGAAAAGGCTGCAGTGTTTCGATGGTGTGTTCCAATGACGTGTTACTCCTTCGAGTAATACGTCATTACCGTCATACAGCGTATTTATAAAAAAAAATATATTTCATATCCCAACATGACACTAACAGTGTTTTAAACTTTTAAAATAGTTCTAAACACTAAGTAGTAGTATTATTATGAGCGATGGTATCACTTGCTCATATCGCCATCAACATCCATAGAAAAATTCAAAATATTAAGTTACAATTATGAAAAAAAAATCAGATTGGCGTATATATAAATAAGATTTCTTAGCATATGAACAACGAAACGTTTACATAACATCTCTTTTATTAAAGTTTCTAGAACTTGTCAATGGAAATTAGTCGTATTGAGGATAACCTGTTTTGTTTTGCATGTATTCGCTTTGCAAATAATAATGATATGAAAAAAATGGATGTTTGACTCATATTAATAGTAATTTCATTTAAAAAAAACTTGAAAATAAAAAGGGAAATATTTCGGAGTCGGCAACTTAATGTTTATTGATAACCTCGTTTTAATATTTTCCAATACAATATGACAGAGAAATTTAATATTTGCTACTATTTTATAAAACAAATACCAAAGGACAAATTATAAATAACTGAGTAGGACTCAACTCAGAACCAATTAAAACAATTTTGTATCTACACTATCTTATCCTGTCATGTCATAGTCCACTATGTTATCAGTGCTATGGGCGAATTGACATTAAAAATTCACTTAAATGAAAAACGTTACATAAATAACAAATAAAGCATTAGTGCAACAGTTTCCCCTTAAATGAAAAGGTGTTGGATAATTCGATATATTCCATCAATATCAATTGATTATTCGCTGAGCAGACGCACAAAGGTTAAATTGGATGTGATGCAAAGATGATTGTTTATTTTTTGTTCTCTTGCCTTTTGTATCTCTGAAAAAATGTATGAACCGATGCTGTAGTGTATTGATTCGTCATGTAAACAAAAAATAAATTAGGTTATATAAAAAATTAAAGAATCGGTATAAAAAATAAGGCATGGGGCAATATTATTATTTCAAATTCATTTTCTGTAACTCACAATGAGTTGAGAACCGCAATAATCGTAAATAAAATATACTCTTGTACTAATACAAACGTCAAATTCAAATTGTATATGAAAGTAAACGAAGCGTTCGTGACGTTACTCTTACGTAACTTCGAGCTAATTCACACTCACGTGTGGGAAATCTATAAAAAAAAGAGAGACCCCGTTTCCTTAGCAACAGCGTACCACGTGGGATCGCTTGGATAGGCGCGAAAGAATGTGAATGGTCACAAACTTAAAATGAATAAACGTTAATATGATGAATGAATAAAATATCAAATGTCCATAATCGTCTAATAAAATAACATAATCGCATGTCGTCAAATCACACACTAATGTAATGTCACGCTTGCAGAAGGTCGACCAAATTTAAAACGTTCTATAAACAAATCAGACAATGAAACTTAAATACCTTTAGAACCCAATCCCAGACGGTGTCGTAGAAGTCCATATTCATAATTTTAGAAGGAAAAAAAATACGCAAAGCAGTAGAACCGTCAGAGACGAAACCTGTGCAATAATTGGCATCGACTGCAATCAGCATAGAGTCGTCATTGCTAACCCAAAATTAGATTACATTTACCTTTGCCAAACATCGTCGAAATACTATCAGGAAATCTTCGAAGACATCGCCCGTCGTTCCAGTTACGTCTTCCAACTCCAGAGACATATTTCTCTACCTAATTAACTCCTAGCTTAATATGATAAATAGTAAAACTAACTAAAAATAAAAATCACAGGCGGTTTTCTTCTTTGGAACTACGCTATCAGATCGCACATAATACTTTTGCTATTTCGAGTGTGGCTAGAGCGGAGCGCGACGCGACCTTTAACGTCGAGATCATTCTCACACTGAGCAACCGTCGGAATCGGGCTCTGGGTGTTTCGTCAGCGTGGTGGGGCAAAATACCGCATGCCGTCGGTTATATGTGGCGGTCGGCAGTCTACGGTGCCCCCGTACCAATAGAGCAGACGATAGTGCGAGAGCGATTTCGTTGTCGACATCGTGTCGAGCATAAAGTGGTAACGGCGAACAGACGCTGATAAATGACGGGTTTGATATCGAATACAAGTTCACTGGGGGCTCGTCCCGTACAATTCGATAGACGCAATTAATGATCGCCAGTATAACATAATAGACTAATAACAGGTTATTTTGTACAAAACTCTAAACGAGACGCATATAATACTTTCACCGTGCGATTTGGGAATTTATAAGAACATCCGATGGGGATACGGTCCAATTGTAATTTAGTTTTAATTTTTTATATACGCTTACTCATTAAGTACAATTATTTAGCAAACAATTGATTAACTGGTGTTTTGCCACATACAAAAATAATACGCTTATATATGTGAGGGCAACCTTTAAGATGTCCTTCGACGCATGTCGAACACTTTCCAATCTGAATATGGACACCTTTTATTCGTTTTTTAAATTCCTTGGATATACAATATACAAGGCATGAACATACAACAACAAATTGGATATAGGTATATATTACATGTATATTATCCATACAAATAAAAATAGATTGAGTGGTATTACAAATAGTATTTAACAAAGACTACACGTAGATATATACTTTAACAAGGTTGCCATAACAGATAAAAAGTACAGAACATATAAACATAAAAATATGGATTAAATAAAATGTTTTAACTTTTTATTCGTCTTTCCAAACAGCTTTACATGTGGAATCGACGATATTCTTTCGTCAACAACTATTCTTGATAGTTAAAATCATATAGAGGTTTTTATTTTTTTTGATTTGATACTAAGTTCAGTTTTTTTTACAAATAAGAAAATCTCTAGTTAGGAGGGCTAAATAATAAGTTTTCAAAATGTATTTATATGACTGGTCTTAAATATGTGTACGCCATTTTTAAGAGACGGGAAAATTAAAAAAGAACAGCATTATTTTGTTTTTCTTTTCACATGTGACTGCGATTCAGTGGAAGCGTGAACCATCAGATCTCGGGTGTTCAGCCGCTTCCGGTCTAAGGCGACAAGGAGCTTCCGCCAACGTATCGTAAATGCGCTCCTGCTGACCTTGTTGACCTTCGAACCCTGGCGAAGGATGCGCACGGCATTTTTAGATTAACTCGTCTGGCACCAGGATTCCGCGCAACATTTGCCGAAAGTCCTGCGTGGAAGGCAAAGTAACCAATCCTGGTTCAAAGGTCCGACCTCTTAATGACGACTCCTCCAAGCCACCTCTAAATGGCGTTGACAAAAAGCCGGTAGCGACATTTTACATGACCATCCGACGCATGGATGGAGTAAGATGACTTACTTGTCAGGCAAAAACCCTAACCTAACTAAGAAACAACAACACAGTCGTTGCCCATCACGGAATTCGAACCCGCAACCTTCGTTTTATAAAGCAAAGAGGGTGGCAATCACAAGGATTTTTAGTGACCAAAAGCCGCACATAACCCTGTCTTCAGCCCAGATGGCGGAGTATCTTTTGATGATTTCCCTCTCACTAAAAAAGGGCATTATATATTTTGCCTACTTAGAAAAAAAGAAAACGATAACAGGTAGTAGTATGCCAAATCATTATATACATTTGATACTGTGTTTAAGGACAAACGACCCTATTTAAAGAAGTAAAAAGTACTTTTTATTACCGCCACGCACCAGCTTATTCGTTCAGAGTTGTGGCGGCAAAATTAACACAGTTACGATATGAACTGCTGGCTTTTTTAACGTAACAACAAAGCTTAAGCCTTGGCAGGACATTTTAAACTGACTTCAAATAAGGAAGAGGTCTTAATTCGTCCTTTTTATAGGTATTTTACGCGACATCTTCGCCAACTGTCGACCGATTTTGATTTTTTATCAAGTTGGAGATAAAAGAGGAAGCGGAAAGAATATTTACTTTTTGTGTTTAATAACACGGCACGGATTATAGCTCCTTCTAGCCGGAAAGAGAAAATACATAGTCAAAATCCCCCTGAACGCAGTATTCAGCAAAACCCAGTAAAATCATAAAATAGTCTTATGCTCAAAATTAGAAGCCAGTGCACTATTGTGTAGGTATGAAATAGTCGATAAAGTATTGCGTAAACCTGTAGTATGCAGGTGCGCTCCACTTACTCTAGAATGTGTCTGAACTGACAGAAAAAAAAAATTAAACAATGCCAGTTACCAAATACTACTCGTATAAATCCAACTAATGGAATCTATCGCTTACACGGGATGGGGATGTGATGAAGGTTTACATAGTAGATAGCGAAAACATGATCACATCACGTCACTCGTATACAGATAATAGGAAATTATAAAAACCAAACAAATGTGGCAATATTATGTATATAAGGTCACGACTATGGAATGAAAATCAAAGTCATGTACACATGCAATCTGCTTCTCTATCTGATTTGCAGTCGATCACATCATATTACTATTTTTGAATAGACTTACCAATTCTATAGTATGTAGTCGAAATAAACTTACCGAAAAATATGAGAAATATACTAAATTAATAATTTACTCTAATATAAAACTTAATTTTTAATCCCTCCTTTGTTTCTTGCCTTAACGTTCTATTTAAAATGTAGCATTCGACACGTTTCACGTAAGATATTAACGATCATTTCTTACATGTCTGTTACAATTTTTTACTGAACATTACTGCCTATGCAGATGGATATGTACAATATTGTCATTTTTATGCAAGATAACAAGAAAATTTCGATGATCAAAATATTACCAAGTGACAAATTAATAGTAAATTTGGCAGTATTAACTTTTATACCATTAAGCTAAAAAAACTCATATGTACGTAACATTAAAATTTTCTTTTCAGTCGACGAGTTATATGATGGCCTATTAAACAGATAAAATTGTGCCCAGAGTGCCATTCCTATCAATCTTATCTAGTTTCCTTATCGGACACGCACTTGGGAAGGAATCCATTTTCTGAGGTTCCACTAATGAGGATCGCGATCGCAAGCAAATTCGCAATCAAGTAACTAGCGGCATCCGACCGGCTCTGGTAAGATTGTTGACCGAGCCAACAAACATGATTCAGCGAAGACCTCTAAATGTTAATTGGCAAATCGTCCTTTCTGTTTACACAAACGTGTTCGAGACTCATTCGCTTTCGATTGCATTTTCTAATTTGATTAACATCAGCGGCAAGCGGGTTTTTTGTTAGAAATTTAAACAGAGGTATATATGAGCTGTTATTTTGGTATAAGTCCATTTTTTCCAAGTATCGAGATATTTAAGGTTCTCTGCATTTGAATTAATTTAAAAATATTCGTAAAATTTTAATCTATTCGAGTGATGTACACACTATACACC
>DWHO01000038.1:0-31437 GCA_018247575.1 Eurytides lysithous rurik | reverse complement strand
ACATACACATATGATATGAAATATTAAAACAACATTTGGCAAGAGTCAGGGACCTAACAATAATAAAATTAATACTAATCTTTTTAACTAATATATTTATTTATTTTTGCAGATCAAAGAAAGTTGCTGGAAAGATTTAAATACATTCATAATGTTATTAAAATACCACATAAAAGAATATTGAATTACCCAAACATTTTATTATGTAGAAATTTCAAAGTAAAACAAAGACATGTATTTTTAGAGAACTTAGGTAGAGCTCAGTATGATCCCACAAGTGAAAACTTTGTCCCTCTAAGTGCTTTGGTGGAAGACACAGATGTAGAATTTTGTAAAAAGTTTGCCAAATGTCATGTGGATGATTTTAACACTTTTTTAAAAACTATTTAATTTTCATCCTGTTTTGCCCAATACCATTTTGTTATGAATAGCATTTAGTGAATGATACACTAAAGTGTCAATAATTCCAGCTACAGTAAAGATGCCACCTACTATGGCACAAACATTTGTTGCAAAGTGACCAATGGATCTGTGGAAAAACAAAACTCCGTTGTATGAAAAAATAAAATTATTAAGCTGTGTATGAATTTTTATTGGTGATAGAATTGGATTGGGTACTTCAAAACTATTACTGCAAATTATAGACAAATTTTGTTTACCTTTCCTTTTCTGTGTATTTAACCATAAGAGGTGATAATTCATAACTGAAAAAGGCTCCTGGCATTCCAGACTCTGAATGGATGTTTGATACTGATTTTTGATGTCTAGTAACTGAAAACTGATTGGTGTGTAAAATGGTGTTATCCAGTTTTACATACATGGTGGGAACTATTTTTATGTAATATTGAAACATTACAGCTCCTGTAAAGTAATAAAAGACATCAAATATAACTACATAAACACAAACTTCAAATAATTGTCATGGGGCTATGGAATATATATGGTTCACATGGAGAAGTTCTCTAAATGCTGGTTTGATGATATATGGAAAAATTCTCTTTATTAGACAAATAATTGTCCAGAATTATGAGATTTCGACTTAATGACAATATTGTAACACTCATTTTAACCTATATTTCTTAATATTTTAGTTTTAAAGTCTACCAGGTCGTTTGTCAAAAAAAAAAATGTAGAAATAATTTTCAAAAACCGTACACAATTATAATTATTAATATTAAAATATTAGTGCATTTCTACTGTATCTTATAGGAAAATAATAATAATAATGTCCTTCCGACTGATTCCGGCCGATCTACAAGAGATTAGCCAAGTGCACAGGATATATTATAGTGCACAAGCGTTTGCAGACACAGATGCACTCTTCCTTTTAATATCATAGCCCGATGGGACGGATAACTAACACGACCGGAGACAGACAAGGCGCAGAGGCGGTGACATTAAACCGACCTTTTAATAACGACTTCTCCAAGCCACCGATAGATGGCATCGACATGAAGCCGGGACCGACTTTTTACATGCTCATCCGATGCATGGATTATCTTACCTTTCAGGCAATCTGGTGATCAGCCCGTAATGCCCTAATCCAACTAAGAAACAACAACACAAAGTCATTGCCCTACGCGGGATTCGAACCCACCACCTCCGTTTTGTAAAGCGCGGGCTTATACCACAGGAGGCAATTACAGAATCTCAAAATGTTTAGACCAGCAATTGGGTCAAGACAAATAGGTGTTCCTTCTTAATAGTTAAGTATATTTATGTATTTTATATTATTATAATATAAAATTCACAAGATTTTCTAAGGCAAATGTTGTGAAAAAAAAACAAATTCTAAATTCAGTTTAGGTTATAAATAAAAACTGCATTTCAAAATTAAAATAAAATTATGTAAGTATTCTTCTGTTATCTGTGGACTCATATATCATACTTCTATCTTCACCGTGACAGTTGATTGTCAAAAAGGAAATAAATAACGATTTTCTTTTCGATCAAATAAAATTAAGAAATAAAATGCCCGTGCCCGGTGGTGTTTACCAAAATCAAGGCCCATCTTGTTTTGACAAAATGAAGATGGGTTTCATGATCGGATTTTGCGTAGGCATGGCCAGCGGTGGTTTGTTCGGTGGCTTCACAGCTTTAAGGTTACAATTTTTTATTTAATTAAAATATGTGTAAGGCCAATAATAAAGGTTTTATACAATAATACACAATGTGCTTACAGGTATGGAGCCAGAGGACGAGAGTTGGTACATTCTGTGGGAAAAGTTATGCTACAAGGCGGGGGGACATTCGGTACTTTTATGGCTATCGGAACAGGAATACGTTGTTAATATGGTTTTCCAAGAAAAAAAGACTTTGTAAATATCGTAATAAAACATGTAGTTATTTAATGTTTTCTTTCAATAAATTTTGTTATGTAAGATTTAAGTAAATGTTACATTAATATTTGTTTATGGATTAGACACAGTAAATGATTATCACTGCCCATCTCTATTCGTAACTGCAACTTGCTAGGTTGCGTTGCTAACCTTTAAGGTGGGATTTTCTTTGGGAGACTTGTTGCACCGGCCACCTTACTTACCACATAAAATGTGGATGCACAAATCTTGTACTACGTATTGATTTTCTTCAAGGTTGTTGTATTCATCCAAGTTGACCATAAATATTATTTAACTTAATTTTCAGAAGAAGCTCCTAGAGATTATATTATATTTATAGTCCCTACTAAATATATATGAAAATAGCAACTGGGTTATATACCTTTTATATTTAAAAACATGTCATTATTCATTTAGAACATTATTTCTAAATGTATATAGATTAGTTTTGTTCCATGTCATTTCAACTTTGGATCATTAAATTAATATTTTCAATGAGCTCAAATTAAATAAGTATTTTTTTTGTTTTGACTCACCTTCTTTTGCCAATCCTTTAACACCATCTAAAGGTGCTGTGTTAGCACTTTTTATATCAGTTCCAAAAGACAAGTGTCTGATTATGTGTGTTGTATTGAATGCAGATGAAGAATATGGTTGCACATCATGAACATGGACATGGTTAATAGTAAAACTTTTTCCTGGAGCTATGTGAAAGCTTCCACCAACCTGTAAATACTCTTACTGTGTCTTAATTTATATAATTTTGTAATGTTTATTGAATGAGTGTTTGTAACTTAATAGTTAATCCCTCTTTATTTGATATAATTAATATACCTGAGTTTTAACCACCAGATTAAAACTGGACGCTATTAAAATTGTCAATTATAATTTCAAAATTATCTGTTTTCATAAACTTTTCTAGACTTAGGATAATAATAAAATGGTGTCTTAAACTGTCTTTAGAATATATATATAGTGATGTACAGTAGTAGACAAACCACATAAAAAAAGAGAAAAATATCTTCATTTGTTTTGAAGTTACAGAAGAAATTTTTTTTTATGGATTAGTAGGTAAAGGAGCAGGCGGCTTATACAAGAGATCACTGCCAGCCATGGACATTCAACATCTTATATTTTTACCTATACATCCACATTTTTGTCAAAATTTCTAATTTTTTTTCATCCCAAGCAGCACTGCTATCCAACACAATACTTAGAAATCCCAAAATGATTGTACTTTTTGCAAATATACTTGTTTCGGGCAACTTGGTTCTATCTTGTGGCTGCCCCATTTAACCAACCTTATCTAAATTCCCAGGACTTCTTCTATTAAGGTAGTCTCAAAAGTCTACTCAAAACCCAAAGTAATGTTTCAAAATTTTAGGGATAAAAATGTATATGTTGTTGGATAGCAGTGCCACTTAGAATGCTGATAAAAAAAAAATCATAATATGGAATGGGAGTTAATTGTTATTTATGAAAGAATTAAAATGATAATTTTTTTTGATGAGTAATTTAAATTTTAGCTACAATTTAAATAATGTTTAACTTTTTTTAAAAGTCATAATTCATAAGAATTGGTAAAGGAAATGGTTGAAAACTTACACGGTTTACTTCCATATACCCATATATTTGACAACCTTCTTTTAATGCCAAATTAGCTTTTTCAAGGGATTCATCATCTTTACATTGTTCAATAGTTGCTAAATCAGGTAAGGCCCATCTTCTCAGTCTGTATGCTTCTTTAACTTCATCACAAGTATTACAGCATCTGATATACAAAAAGAAAAAACAAAATCTTAATAATTTTTTTAACTTAGTATTATCTTAATTAGATATATTTGTAACTAAATATACTTTTTGGAAAGGTCAAATAATATGTAAGCTTATTGTACTGATATCCTTGCAATTTTATTCAAATGTAAACTTGTTATAAACAATTTTTTTAAATGTGTGTATCTTATATTTATTAATATGGTTAGTTAGAAACATCAATGACATGGATTTTTATGATTCTAATAATGCAAATGAAAACACATGTATATTGATATTAACACTTTGTTGACCAGTCATGAGTTAACTCATGTTTCTATGGCCGAATGTTGCTGACCGGCCACGAGTAAACTCGTGATGCGTTTTTTTTCGCATCGCTGTTCTACTGGAAGTAGTTAGGGAATGGATAAGTGTGGATTTCAAAGAATTTGCATTGCACCTGAGACTTCTCGAATATGTAAAACAGCTCCTTATAAAGACACACCCTTGAGGCTTTCTGGACAAGTAAGAGACCACATCCTAGAAAAAATAGTCGCTGCCAGAAAAGCAAATCCGACTAGAGCGTGTAGAGTATGCTCTTCAAAGGAAAAACGAAGCGAAACTAGTAACATTTGTAAAAGTTGTTGTGTACCATTACACATAGGTGATTGTTATACTGCTTATCATACGAAAATGAAATATTAAAAGTTGGATAATAAATAAAATTTATTAAAGTTTATTTTTATTGTTTTACTTCCACATTGAATTACGAAATAATAGCTGGTGACATGAGATAAATTTTCAGTAAAACTGCCGGTTAACAATGTGTTAACATCAAGGATTGTCCACCAACAAAGTGTATATAAGAGAAAGCAAAATTTATTAAGTTATTGATTAATATGGGGACATGAGAAATTAATAAAAAAAAATTATTGTATGTATATGTTTGTTAAGTAACCAAATATCATAATTAAAAAAAATCATTATATTCATACCTCATACTTTGCTGATAGTATATTCAGGGATCCTGGTTCAAATTTCTGTACTGGCTGTCTTCTTCTAACCCCATGGCTACCTTGTAATTCATCATCATCACATTGCTGGGGGAACAAAGTGTCACTATTGCAAATTGTATCACAAAGTAAATTTGTGATAAATAAGTAAATGTTAGCTTCTAAATTTTAATCCTCCAAAAAAACATGAATACATGTTGCCATTTTACAGGTTTTGGTATTAGAGATAACTGAATCAAAAATATTTACTAAAATCTAGTGCCATCATAATGCTAATTTATGACGCCCTTTCAAAAGTAATCACACAATGTAATATGAGAAAACAAAGGCTAATAAGCAATATAGATACCTGATAAGTTACTGATCTATTAAGCTGTGTATAGTTGGATGTGCTTGGTTCTTCATTGTTTACTAACTGCGCAGTATCTGATGTAGTTACGCTTACTGTTTCCTCCATAAGTTTCGACCGAAATTGACTGCTCATTGATTAAAATAGACTTTTTAATATACTTTAAAACTTTCATGATTTTTAAAGTTACATTATAATTGTTAAAAACCTTACAAAACACTTACACTGAAAATGATGAACAATTAATAATGGCAAAGTAATACAGTTAAATATAGAATATTTTAGTTTCTTCTTTCATACAAAACAAATAGAGTTAGATATAAGAATTAGAATTGACAGACAATACAATAACATTGGTACGTCAGCCTGTTATGACAAAGACATTAGAAATAATTTTTCATACAACAACTATAGATAAAAATTAAATGTCAAGTAACATAGTCTCTTTTTAAATTGTACGGATAAAGTTATAAAGTTGGGCAGTAATTTATTTTAATCATTATATTTATTATATAACCAGAATTAATGTTTGCTTGTATAGGTTATATTACGCTAGAATAAGTTGAAAAGATAAGTTATTCTACATTAGAATCTTTTGATCATGCTCAGAATTAATGCTTTAAAAAAGAGTATGGAATAATATGACGATTTTCTTAACACCATATTATTATATATAGTGACAATCTTATTTAAAATTATGAGAAAAATTTTAGTGTATATTGTTTAGTTTTTAATATATTGTTATTATCAACTATTACTATTTTTACTGATGATGATAGTACTGAAAACGTGGGAAGAAACCATTGAAACAAAACCTTTAGGGTGTAGTTAAAATAAATTGCTATATGTGACATATGCCAGATTAAATATAATTTCTTACAATACTAATATATTAAACTGCTGTTTATAAATAAATTACGTATCATTTTGCGTTAAGATATTCTTAAAACATTTTATTACTCTTGTTTTTGAATTATTTTTTTTAAAACTGCACAACTTTTATGAATGTTGTTGTTTTGATAACAGTAATCTCAATTTACAAGACGGCAAGTCTGCCTTAACCAATTTTAAACTGTTTTAATTTACACTTGTGGTCAAACACATTTAAAATCAATCAAAATCTAAAGCCAAATAAATATGAAAATCTTCATATTTGGATTACTGATAGCAGAAATCACTTGTCAATGTTATCATTTTATCAGTATGTCAACTTGATGAACACTAGCGCCACAACCACGCGCATACACGCGCATTAATCAGCGTACCGTAAACAATGGGGTGTTTCTGTGTGTGTGTAGCTTGCTCGTTCGTTTGGTTGACAATCGCGATGTGATGTATTCTACACCATCGCATGCTGAGTTATATTTTCATCAAACATTTTAATTTTTATATTAGTTAAAACATTAATTTCTAAATGTTTTCTTTCGTTGTGATCACGTTTCTCTATTTTGATTTCTAAATATGTGTAATTTGCCGCCGAAGTTCCATTCAGTGTGTCGCCTTTGTTTATCATTCTGTGGCGATAATTGCAGTGATGTTAAACTTCCAATATTCGATCGTGATAAGGATAAATCATGTCTCTCTGAGATGATAATGACATATTTATCAATAATGGTAATACATTACATCGTTTTTAACGCGTGATCATTGATATGATGCCGTTTTCTCATGTGAAAGTTTAGTCTAAGCGTAAGAGATTGTGGATACTGATAAGCGCCATTAACTTTCTCGCGGGTGTTGGGTATTTTCGCACTGTGATATCATATTACGGCCCACGCGTCGAGTGCTCGGGCGTATGACTAATGTCGTTCGTGGAAGTGATAGGCGAGGCGGGTGGCGGACGCTGTATCAGCCGCCGCTGATAACAAAGGAGCGCGCGGAGATCATCGCGCTCGGCTTTGCTTCCTCGCACGTTCCGCCCGCCCGCCCCCCATGATTTATGCCTTTCCCGTTCACGAAAACGAATGCTCCCTGCACTCTGCATATTCTCAACCACATACTCCCTGCTATTTTCAGAATCAATATTCTCTAAATTTAGACACATTTTGACGTGGGGGACTGCACTTGTAGTGTTATCTTGAACTTATATCTCATCAAGAATAAACAGGAATAGAACAATGTTTTTGCAATGTTTATTATCAGATTAGCTAGTAATGACTCATCATCTATGATTATACTTGCAAAAGGTCACTGGCCACATCATCTCTGCTAATGACTGATATATTGTGAAGCAAATGTATGTAATATTCTTATGTTATTTTTAGGTATCACCATCAGATATGCTGCCACAGGTTGTATGTGGAAGTTGTGCACATAAATTGGATGAATTTCACACTTTTAGAGAACTTACACACAAATCAGAAAGGCTTCTAGAACAGTTTCTTCAATATGCAAATTCACTTTCTGGACCAAGAGAGGTAAGTGAAAATGAAAAGACTTGATAAATTGCATTTTTATTCTTATCACTAGGCAATAATGTGTTAACAATTTATATAACTATTTTATCTAATCAATACTATATTAGTGTAATTTACACAATTTTTTATTGAAATGTTGTATAACATATTTAATTTTATCAAGCAAAGCTTGAATCATTGTACAGATTAATATAACGAATTGGCTGGCTTCGTACTTTTTTATTGTAAGCCTTGATTTTATTAACAAGCAGTCCTATCAACATGCCAATGCAAACAACTGTAGCGACACCTAAAATGCTCCAGAGTACATGTTTTGGCCTTAAGTTAGAAATAGAAAAGCCTCCTTTTGAGGCAAATGTTGTGTCAAATGTAGGACAGAAAGCCATAGATATATTAGTGATATAAGATCCAGTCAGTTTCATTGGTGCTGCACAGCTGAAAAATAACAATTTTAATTAATAAAAAAAATGTTGTCCCACACTTGGTTTGTATGTGTATTTATGTTTGTGTAAATATAATTGTATTCCAGGCTTGTGCAAAAAGTCTTTTTTTTATATATGCAATGATAATTAAACAAGGGGTTGGATATTGAACTGATGGACTCCATGGCATTATAATTTACATTCTGTTACTTACTATGGAACATCACCATCTTTAAATTTTGTTCCTGCTTCTTGCTTTGTTACTATATTTGCGAGATCACAATTACAAAGCCAATTGTTTCCAGTCATTCCCAATACCTCTAACTTATTCCATGGCATTAAGTCTGTTGATAACTCACTTAAATTGTTATCATCCAAGTATACCTGTAACAATAATACATATGGGAAATTATTTTTGTTAACATAATTCATTAGGATTCTATGATAAAATTTATTATTATTGATGTGCCAGTTTCAAGAGGAATTTTGCAACAAATTGATTGATATCTGAATAAGCATGAAATGATTAATCAGTTGACCCAGTTCTAGAGCTGCCATGTAAGCATTCTAAAGTGGCACAATCCAAATTGCACACACTATTATGATCATACTGTGTCATTGCAATTTATATATGCAGATAAATGGGCAAATTTGTTTTAGTTAATAAATGTTGATTATTTTTTCTAAGATATAGTTGAAGTTTCAGAACTTGAAATTATATTTATATCTTGTAAATTTGTTATTTCAATAATAACTTAATAATTTCTATATTTTGGATGTCCCTTTATGCTGGATTTTTTAACTTATGAACATGAACTTAAATGTAATATTAGGCCTGGGAAATATATTAGGATATTTTAAGATAATTTTATATGAAATTGGAAAGGCTACTTTACAATTATTCGTTTGATAATATTTTTGTTTAAGAAAATGTAGTAGTTGAAATATTATTTCTCCTCCACATCATTTCATTACCAATTTACCTCTTTCAATGTCCATTTCTCCTTCAGATTGCGGAAAGCATTATGGCTAATGTATCTTAAATTACCATTGTGACATAGGTGTAGTATACGCAGCTTTTTTAAGGGTGTAAACGTCCCTCTTTTTACTTCTTCTAAATAATCATTCTCACCAACTTCTAATTGTACCAGATTTGTTAATCCTGTAAAAATAATTGATATTCAGATTGTACACTCCTATTTTGCCCGCAACTTCGTAGATCGAGCGAGATCTCGGGATTTAATTTTTGCTTAGACTTTAATACTTTATATTTGACCCCACCAGAGTTATTAAAAAAATAGATATAAGTAGTTTTTTTATATCGTCGTGGTCTTACCACTATAATGATTTTTTTTAATAAAAAAAGATGTAGAATGGTTGTGGTAATTTCTAATACATGTAATACTTGGTTTTAACGTTACAATATTATTCGTTTATAGTTATATATTAGCAATTAGTTTTTTTTAATCCTTTTAAAGACATCGTCGATGTTGTCTCACATTAATTTAATAATTTCAATATATATTTTTTTATATTTGTAATGCATATTAGATACGAAACATGGCAGTATTATTATTTGGTAAACTTTATAGGCGAATTTATTATATTGCTATGAGTATGTTATTTTAGTGACACGAAGTAATTAAGATCTAACACGTGCGTATGCACACTTCCACGCCACAATCAATATTAAAGAAATTCTCGTACTGAATAAATTTGATTTGTTTTCTAAGTAATAAATAATATTGATGACAAGCATAAACAACTTTAACGTGATACTTCCAATAGAAAGTTACGTTCGTTTTCTTGCATCAGGCAATTAGATTGTACTTATATAATAATAAACTGAATGTGTTAGATAATAAAGCATATTGCTCGCGAGTTATTCGATAGAAGTTCGAATATACGATTTTATGTTATAATATATTAATACAAAAGAAAGACAATATGAGATACAGTTACCTATTTTGGACGAAATTTTGACTGTGGTTCAATTTTCAGTAATTATTATCTATGTAAAATATAGCAGACTCAATTTCGAAATCGTAACCACGAATGGCGACTCATAAATGGAAAGTTATCGAAGTTTTCGTGATAATAATTATGACGCATAGCGCTGGCTTAGTTCGCGGATAATTTCCGGTTTATATCGAAAATTATGAGTGTGGGAATACATTTCAAAACTTCGTGTAATATGTATTTGTATAGACTAATGAATAATATTGTATCGCCGGGTTTATCACGATATAGTATTCTCGGGGAAACAATTTCATAAATGTTTGTCCATATATAAATTTAAGAATTGAACCCAATCTATCACATCTCCTCACAGCAGATTAATTAAGTGTTGCCACTACCATCCGAGTTGGCGGACAATAAATTTCGCTCACACTAAAGCCCTGGAGTCAAGAACATAAATTATTATACAACGAAAAACTATTTATATTGATAAGTACCAGAATTTTTCTTTTATTTTATCAAAGCCTTACTTGTATTAACTGCAATAGTATGGAAATTTGTTACTTGTTTTTATTTTAGTTTATTTTTACTATAGTATTGGATGAGGGATTTACCGCTAAGCAATTTTTATAACTGAAATTAGCGGATCCATGCTGTCAAGCATTTAAAGCGTTCGGACGTTTCAACACAACGATATGAATTTTATATATTTGTATATATGTACACGCCTTTATATGTATTGTAATCAGATAGAGAGAATCAGAATGAAATTTAGCTACAAAATTAATATTCCGATAACATTATCACTCAAGACGATGTTAAATTCGGCCATACATTGGAATGCCAGGGAAAAAAAAAGTGCTTGATAATCTGTATAAGTGGTAAGTATTTATTGTTTATTGAAGCTCTTATAGAACACCTAAAGAAGTTATATTCAGAAAATAATTTTTTATGAAGAAAAAAAAATATGTGCCAGGATTGTTTGACAGTTTATGTATTTTTCATCACAATCAGTTTAATGGTTAAGGAACGCATAAAGGATAAACGAACGTTTACAGTTTTATCTATTGACGTGAATTTTTTTATGAATTAATTGACCCAGCAGACGTTCTGCCGTTATCGATAAACATCTCAAGAACTATAAAAACAATTGGGGAAAATATCCATATCACTTTCATTGATAATTTTTCAGCAAGACAAACATACTTTATTTTATTATAGGATAGATAAAACGTAGGTTTTTCTTAAAATGTTTAAACTTACCCACAAAGCTGTCATCGTTAAGCTCCACTATGGGATTGTTATTGAATGTGAGATACTGCAAGGTGCTCCCAACCAGGCTGAGGCTCTCCGGCACATTTACGAACTTATTCCCAGAAAGATCGATCTGTTGCAAGTTAACTAGACCTCTGAAAGCGTCCAACGGAATGCTACTGATGTCAGTGCTGGCCAAGTCTAGGACCTGAAAAAAAAAATTGAATCATTAAACCGGCCGCTTACATTTTGAAATGCATTCACATGCGCTGCCTTTAAGATTTTTGCGAGTGGAATCAATGCACGCTCATTCGCCGATTATCTCGTCACATTTAATTGATGTCCGTATTAATTAACTTCATTCTCGTAATGTTCTCAATTACTCGGTGATTGTAATAATCCCGCCGTCGTGACATTCATTTTATTTTCAATTGTATTTTATGTTCTGTTCACGAAACTTACGACGTAGGACAAAAAACTTTACGATTTCATTATGATTGTATGTATACAATAGTCAAGGAAAGTTAAATAATGAGTGTTTATATATTTTTTTTATTTTTCTTTTAATTCGTTAAATAACGGTGGTCTAAATTTTTTTTTTCCTGTCAACATAACTCAATAGCATGGTCTGTTAACATCTTAAATACATAAAAAAAGTCAGTCGCATTCCGAACTGTGTACATCGCAGTTTTGTATTTCGGTCTTATTTGATCTGAAGACGTTTTCGTACTTTGCAAAAATAGGACACTATCGAGAGCTTCAACGTAAACAACAGTGTCGTGATATTTGATTTAGATCAATAGTGGTTTTTAATCATTGTCACGTGGTCATCATCGGTTATCGCGTGTATTTTAACGCTGCTCGTCCGACACGGGATGATAATATATATAAATCTACGCTTATAATGTTATAAGAGACCCCACAAGGCTTATTCCCTCGTTTAGCAGATTAAAAAAAAACATCTATTACTATATTGAAACTTATAGACATTTTCGCGCCAATTTCACGTCTTCATTGTTTCTCGTCATAAGTGATTTACATCGTCTTGGTACGTACAACGTTATGGGGGAAATTCCCGGTTACACGTCGCTTGTCATTTCGACAATATTTACGACCTGTTCGGACCGGTACAATAATTCAATCCGCGCTCGTTGATAACGAGTGTATCTTTGTCTTGTTTTTTTTTGTATTGTTTTTCCCTCGAGATAACTTATTTTTTTTATTCGATACGCTGCCTCGGTTAAATGGTAAAGGTGAAAATTTATCTTGCAGCCATTATTATCATACGTAGTCATTGCTGTGGTTGTATTATCTTGTAGATTCTTTTTTGTGTCCGGATGAACTTGTAATTTGAACTTAAATGTAATTTAAACTTTTTTCCATTTTACGCTCCTAAATAAGGTATGTAACTTATCCTAATCTAAAGCAGGGGTCAGCCAGCGGCCCGTAAACCAGTTCGAAAAAAATGCAAAAATTAGTTTTATCTAAAAAAATTGTGTTAATTAAACGAAATGTGGTCCGCGCCAATATCCTGATAACATTTATGGCTTGCGCCAACATTCTCATAACAATTGTGGCCCCAGTATCAGAAAAGGTTGCCGACCCGTGATCTAAAGCATATAAGACCTAAGAAAGCACGTGTGTTTACAATCGACTGAACACGGTTTGGTTGGAAACAACGATAATTAAGCACGGCTCATCATTCTTTCTTTGACGAACGTCTCTCATTAAGTCATCGATTAGTTAATAGGTTTTTATCACTTTCATTGAAGCTATGAGATAAAGTGATGAATGGAGCAAGACATGCGATGATCAAAAGCGACACGCCTGAAATCTCTGTTTCAGGTGTTATGTCACAGATGGCAATATTGTCCTTCAAACCGGAACACGGTAGTGCTTATAAATAACTGCTTGGCGATAGAATAACAGGCAACTAATAATGTACCCTGCAATAGTCTGTATGTATATTTAACCCTCTTCGTTCCGATGGGTCCTATGTCGAGTGTGGTTCGAGAGAGCTTTGTTCTGAGGCAACCAGTATGAAATTTCCCCGACTATGTCTCAATTCTAGACTAAGCGAGATTAGATAAGAGTTTCGAATTCGTAGCACAACTTTATAGTAGTATACCAGCTTTATAGCTGGTTGAAATCCTACATTTCTATAAAACCTGGAAAGCCATCGCTCCTCAAAGGGTTAAGCGATATCTCTGACAATGTCAACTCATTTTGACAATGATTTTTAATATTAAAGGTTACCCTTTAATAAATGGTGGTAACGGTGTTAAAATAAAAAATATGGGTCATATTTTTGAAGATACCAACACCATTTAACTTTTTCATCAGATGGAAAATGTCGTTTTTTTTTTTTAAATTGAATGTTAGTTAGCTTTAGCTTAGTTTTTGCCTATTTTATGATCAATGCTTTCTCAACGCATTGATCATCATAATATGCACATTTTCAAATAAAATATTATTTGCATTAAATTGACGATTACGTACAGATTCATAAAGTTACATAAATATAAATTTCTCGTTCGCGTGGGAAACGCGCCACCGAGCCGCGCAACCGGTTTTTTTTAAGGTAATCGATTTTTAACAGTAATGCTTAATGCTATGTTTTATTAACTGGAGATAGCAGTTCATATAGTTACGAATTGATCGTCTTCTCCAAACATTTGTACGTACATTAAGTTGCGTGCTATGATAATGTTATCCCTTTGTTTCATAAATTAGTATTCTTTATGAGAAAACTTGGCAAGCTGGCCGTAACCACTAATGGTGTACATTTGTGGTTACGGAAGCTGCTTTCACTCTACCAAAGAATATTACTCAGTACGTAGGGTAGGCAGTACATACGTACATCCTAATAGGCCGGCAAGGTACTTTCTTTGATGTTGCGTATATTTACAATAGTCGTCGAAAGAGGAAAATACCCAATTTAAACTAGTGTCAATAAGTAGTTCTAGGGATCAATTCCATTACAATATATTTTTTTTTATTTTATGCAAAAACACTCCTTGAGCAGTCGGGTAAAAAAACTAAAGATGGAGAGTGAGATGAGGTTTCTGAGATGATCTTTATTGACGGGTTGGAATAAAATATTAAAAATTTCCGAGTAGTTCTACATAAGGTTCGAAAAATAATAAAAATTATTTTACACTCAGTACAAATACAAAAAAAAACGTGACGATTTCGGAACGAAAACAGTCGAAATAGAACTTCTGTGACACAGGCAAATAGCGTGAAAATTATGAGGATGGTTGAAGTAATTGTCTCACCTCCAAGTTGGTGGCACTGGACAACGCTAGAACCGTCACGTGGTCCAGTAGCTCAATGGGGTTGTTGTTGAGGTAGAGCCTCGTGAGGTTGGGCGTATACTGGAAAAGGTAGCGGTCCAGCGAGTGTATCTCGTTTCGGCCAAGATTCAGGGTCTCTAAAGCGATACCGCTGTACACTCCGTCCTCGTAGGGCCCTTGGAATATTTCGCTCCTCAGTACGTCACCTTGAATAAATAAGCAAATCGTAATTTACGTCTTTTAAATAATTCGTGAACATGCGCTAGTAATAATAATATTGGTTCCACCAAAAAAGTAATATGTAATTTTAACACAGGTAAAACATTAGGGCGAAAGGAAGCAGCTCAACATAACCCGACACGGATTAAGTATCACGTACAGTTCTGGCTTTCAGCAGCACCTTGCGTCCTGGGATGATGTGCAGGAGTGAGGTGTGGTTCCCGTATTACCAATTTAGTTATTTAATCTTTTTGCACAAGGTTTCTACAATGGCAAGCTTAATGCCGATGTCATTATCTACCTGTCGACCTTAGGGTAGTGCAGAAAGGAAAATTAATGCCAAGTTGTAATGTTCGAGCTTAGAAATGTATTGGTTTCTTTTGAAATCTTTGAATGTTTCTCGATCTTTCTTGATCAACGGACGTGCATTAATCTAATGACTTCTATTCACGCAAATATTACGCATTGTAAATTGAATGATAATTAAAAAAAGGCAAAGTCCGTCCAGTGGTCACTGCATTCAAATACTTTAACAGCATTTATGATCATAAACGGTGTTTAAATAAAAAGAAACGTAAGGAGTTTGAATTGAAAATAAAACGCGATATAATCCGTTTAAAGGTTTGATTTTTTAAAGTATATACATAATTATGTATAGTATAAAATAAAGGATCATATTATGGATAGGATTTAAAATCTGGGACCTCAATTATATTCTGACAGGAAACTGAGGGTATGACGTCAGCGTCGTAATCGTGTTTGTCTTTTCCTAGAATAAAAAAAAAAGAATTTGCCTTTATAGTGTATATATTCTTTTCCGATGATTAGTTGGTGTGTTTTATCGAATAAGTATAGACGGAATAATAAGAATAGGAATACGGCAGTGTCGAGTTTAAAATTACAATTAAAAATCGTATATTCCTTTAAGAAATAATTATTATTTTTAGTTCATTTTAAAATTAAATCACCTAAATAAACAACGATTATCAATGGTTACCTTATGAACTTTTGTAAATGTAACTAAAAAATCTCATTCAAGCCATTACCAAAATACGGTTCATGGCGTTTTATGTGTTAAGAAATTCTGTCCAATTTCCATTGGTTTAATGCCTATTTTATGTCGTCGTTTAGGGGAACAGTTATTTACGCGCGTTCATAATAGATCCTAGCAATTGTGGCGCTCAAAATGCGCAAAACTAAGCATACGTTATACGAAGAAGCTTTTTACGTAGTTCGGACACTTTAACGGTTCTCGGTTTTCAAGTGACGCCCAGTTATTTATTATAACGGGGATTGTTTCGATAATACGGCGGATGCTTTTAATGCATATTCTGATATCGTTATTTAATAGTTTACCCTTGCTTTCTTACTATTATTATAACATTGAAAGTGAGATTGTTAGCTTACCCTTATTACGTAGTTGTTAGTCGCAATAACGGGACAACGGATTAGTATGACTTTTGCTATAGTTGTAGTATATTAGGACGGTGAGTGACAGAGGCGATTTATAACTCCGAAAAATTTCAATAAAATTAAGCTTATGTTAGACAGAAAACATTAGACTTAGATTAATTATTTATATTTATCACATCACAATTTTTTTTAATTAAATTATGAAATCAAATACAGGATTACGAATTATGTTGTCACGTTTGGCGCAGTTGAAAAGCTATTGGTTTCTGCGTAGTGGGTTGTGTGTCATATTCCCATCGGGTTCAAATATGAACGTTCAAGTATGAACTACAAATCAATGTTTCGGATCTAAACGTTTCTCTATGCAACATTTATAAACGTAAAACGCCTTTATAATACAACTCGTTACTATCTTAAAGTAGGGTCAGCGGCAATTGTAATAAATATTTCTTTACTTCGTCCATAGCGTATTGATATTGTTACTCTTTAAGTACTTTTAGGTCTTATTGTCATAGATTTTTACCAGCTAAGTCATTGCCACCATACGACATATAACTTATCTAGCCTATTATAGACTCATTATAATATCGTCCATACCTCGCTGCAGATTTAATCATTATCATCCGAACTGCATGGAATGTCGTGCAGTAGCCGCCAAACAAAAGATCTAAATCGAGGGGAATGATTTACAATTATTTCACGATTATTTCTTCTTACTTCTAGTGGCTGGTGACTGGGCACATGAGGCGCTATCACATCATTGCTTGATATTTTGCTGCAAAGCAGTAATGAGTAAGCACATTTGTACACAATGTTGCACAATGTTTCCAGCGTGATTACTGGGCTTAGAGATATACAATTTCAATCTTCTCGGTGATGAGCTCAGGGCTGGCGCAAGCGAGTCTGTGTGGCACTGTGGTGTTGAGAGCATCAGGCACGAATGGGCAGCTCACGTTACTTTATATTCTAAAAAAAATATTGCACCCTTTCCCTCACCACACTGACGCCGCTTCAGTTCTCACGTGGCCACCTTATTAGCGATTCCGCGCGACCTATAAAGTCGGACGTTTAAGAGAAAGCCGGGTAACTGGGTCGGATGACTATTATTGAAATGAATGCCGCGACGCTTTTGATTGGTAGATTAAAAACGAATGATCCGCCAGCGAGATTGTTTATTCTGGAGATATAATTGGCCGTTTCCATCAGCAGTAAGCTATTTTCAGGATTCAATTCGTATTGCAATTTATCTTTTTGACGGTGTCTGAACAACGAGACACACTTCGTTGTAAAGCACAAGTGAATTTATGTTCGTTCCTTTAGCAAGATTATTTACGTATGTAAACTGGAATTGATATGAAATTCAGACAGTGTAATAAGGTTACAAAAAGATGGTTTTTAATTTTTCAACTAACTATTAATAACTTGGCGCATTGCAAATATTATTAGGAGTTTGAAATAGTTTACTGAATAGTTAAGTTTCACTCAGCTCTACATTGTGGTCTTTTTTTCATTTGGGCCACAAACACGTATTAGTCGTGGTGTCGCGGGCAGTCAATTAGATAATGATTTTTATTTATTAGGTTTTTACGATTTTTACAAGTTAAAATAAAAAACTATGAATAGATTCAGGAGAGGTGTGGAAGAGAGGGTTTCAGGAGGAGTAAACGTAGAGGGAGGGGATAGAGGGTGTGGACCACCGGCCACCTCACGCACCAAACGAAACGCGGAAGCGAAAACACTTAAACTTTATGCCGATTTTCTGTGAGATCGTGGTACTTATCCGGTTCGAGCCGGCCCAGCGGGAACAGCTGCGTACCTCTACCACCGTTAAAACAACAAAGTACTTATATGTAGATAGTGGTCATCTATTAACAAGTGTTGAAACTATTAAAAGATGTTATCATTGATGATGAAATCTGTAAAATATAATTTGATGGTGTTACGAACGAGTTGGTGTTAAAGTATATTTTAAAGATAAACCGTCTACACTTCTTAATTAATGTTAAACTTGGCCCACGGCTTCGCTGGCTTGGATTTTAATTGTTGTTTTTTTCCCCGTATTTTTTATTTTTCTGGAATTAACCAAGCACAAACTACACTTATGCGAAAAATCATACCGTCTAATTGCTCTGTTCTAGACCTTAATAGCAATAGAATATATATAATACTCAAATAATATATAATCTAAATAAAATTTCATCGTCTATAATATGATATAGCCTACTGAAAATTGAATTATGTTGGCGTTACTATAAACTTTTCAAGTTTCGGATACAGGTTATTTGATATTAAAAGTTAGCATACTATTTATTCTAACCAAGGTCGAGTTTAACAGTAAAATGAAGTTCAAACATTTGGACTTTCGGTTTCCCGATTTAGTAACAAGCCAATTTAACTACGAGGGAGTATGAATAATATGTAGGCGTATATTTAATATATTTATTTAAAGGTCTTTGAAAACACTTCGATGTAAACAGGTTGAGTGCTTAAGCGCCTCAAGGAAAATTCCGATAAGTCGGATTGAAAATGGAGTGGTGTGTACCCGATAACATTTTGTAAGATGGAATGAAGTAAATATAGAGATTAGAAGTTAAATCTGGCAGGTTTAAAATATTTATTTTAGTGATCATGAGTGACAGTTAATAACCCTTTTGTTTATAAAGTGTTTAACGAATGCACACATACACTGTCAATCAGGCGACTTGCTCGTTTCGTCAATTAATTTTCTAAGAAAGAAAGTCCTGTCCTTTCGAGGTGTTTCCACAACTACTGGAACGATTGAAATATAATATGATTCGTTTTTTAGCTTTGTATCGACATATACTGAGCATATTACTTGACATATAAATAAAATGGGCGGCGACGAGTTGTTGTCGTTGTGTCGAGACAATTTTTTTATCGATTTTGTTGAGAGGGAATAGCTTGTATAACAATCTAAACAAATCAGCATCGATACATGACCGAAACATATAAACTAATAATATACTATATGTTGTTCGTCGAAGACAGTTCTAGACGTCTCGATAACGTCAGTGTATAATGTCTCACGAATTAAATGACATTTCTGAGGCGTCGTTTTATGTCTAAAAGTTTAACATTTGATTGACCCGACTGTCGCAGTTGCTAGACTATTATAGGTTTTGGCGTTGCTGGTCGTGGGTTCGATTGCCACCCAGGGCAAATATCACCTTAGTAATATGAACATATAATCCGGATTAGGGCGTTCGTCACATAAATATTTTTTTAAAATTGAAAATGTTAAACAATTTAATGAAATTAACGTATGTACATTAAATTCATTGAACTGTACAAGTTTATCATATTGTGGATGTTAATGTTCTTATGTTTGTACACAATCAAGCAAAAACGGCTAAATTTATTGGCTAAAATCTGGCACAAATATAATGTTTGTTGGTTTGCCTTTATTCTCTGTAGCGACTTAACAAGGAATCAATGTTAGTTCAAAAAAGAACACAATCGAGCGAGGTTGTAAAATAAATTTAAAATTATATTATTGTAATGATATAATTTTACATGGGCTATATTTTATGAAATTAATTTGCATAAAATCATCGTTTTTAACAGCTATTTTATTTGATGTAAATCACAAGGGCAAAAGATATGTTTGTAAATATCTCTATTTTATAGAGTTTGCATTTTTAACTTTTCAGTTATCATTAGGTGTACCTCTCGCTCGTAAGTCGATTCGATGGATGTTTTTAAAACGATATATTTAACTCTAACTATAGGAACCCATGCAATTTTAGATTTATCTACATCGTCTTATCTTTCTCATATCGAAATAAACAGAATAGCAAATTGCCACAGTACATTGTAAAAGCCACTGGCATCATAAATCTTGCAACCATATTCGTATAATATCTCGCCGTTATTACGCTCAAGGAATTTCAAGCGTTTTATAAGTTTTTATGAAACACAGATTTTTATAATTTAAACCGGAGTAATTATCGGAGATAACTCATCTTTTAACGTTATTATTCTTTCATAGTAATCGTATGTATTTTTTTTACAAATGACGCGTTGCCCCTAACGATTCAGCGCATTATTTTGAAATGCGTAAGATCAACTCTATTTGGCTCTACGCGGAAACTGTAATCCAGGGCTGTGTGTTGGTATATCTCTATAAAACCAAAACACACTCGTGCTTACTCATTACTGTCCGGTGGCACAGTAACTAGCCACTAACTAAGTAGTGATTCTGCCTAAAGCGGCATCTGAAAAGGTGTCCTGTCACTTTTAACACTCTCACTGCTGAAACACAACCGTTGTGTGAAGAAATTCCTTAACACAAATGTATGTTCGAAATAAATCGCGTCTCGCAATGCGGTAAACACACCGGTGTGTTTTCATGTCGGGTCGCCTGTGCGGGCAACACAATACGGTCAAAAAAAAATTGTATTAAACGTGTGGAAAGTCGCATCGCTGTATTGAACGATTTTTGGGTCAGCAGTGAATGTGTTAAAACAGTGTTAGTACCCTGTGCTTGCCAACACTACAAATTGATATGGGTGTCCGTGTGATTAAACAAGTTTTTTTGCGTTTTTATCGTTGTTCAAGTGATAATATCTAGTCTCGCTTGAATATTGAGTATCGCAGTTTTAACATCATTTCAGATATCGACACTGGAAAACAAAAACGTGGTAATCGGCAAAATTAAAATTATTCACCAGACGTACACCAATCTACTTGGTTTAATTTACTGATCTCAACAATGTAATTTAAAAAAAAATGCTCCATGTGTCATTTACTACATTTTTGCTTTCCACCGTCGATATTTAGTTTCAAAGTGATATTCTAGGACATGCACTATATTAACGTATGTACATTATATTTTATAGAGGAAACATCGAATACATTAAATATATTAAGGCTACTTAAAACACGTTATGTGTAAGAAATATCCTTTAAATAATCGTTTGATCGCTGTGATGCGGGTAAATATGTTACACTAAAAACTCAGTCGATGGCGAATTCTATTTCTTTCTTTTTAAAAAAAGAAAACTACTTATTTACTCGGAATTGAAAATTATTTAACGCAGGCGTTTTCGCAAACCGAAACAAAAAACAATAAGATTCAGGACAGTTATTTGTTGAATGTATTAATTAATGCTCCGCGTGGGGATTGAACCCGCAATTGCGATTGGCAAGGAGACCATTCAAACCATCTATACATCCATTCAGTCTATCGATATAGACATCCGTGGATTCTATTGATTAAAATATGAAATGTGTGATGCCGCTCTCAAGAGCTTGTTTATCATATACAGTGATTAAATTTAAACGGTCTTTGGATATGTTCTTTTTTTTGTCTCGTAATAAACTTAAATGAGTTAGTATTCTAGTATCAAAAATTATTGAAATAAAGTATAATTGTATGACATATTAAAATATAAAAGAGCTATTGATGTGTTGTATTGAGTTTTTCATTGTAGATCATATTTTTTCACTAATTTAACATATAACGCAAAGTCTTAATACTCGCTCAAATATAGTTTATTGTCCGTAAACTATATTTTTTGTGTATGTATCTTAAAAGAGAGTAGTAATAAACGCATACATCTGGCAAATGCGCACGAAATGATGAATTTTCTCAATTTTATTAAACTAACTTGGTGCGGAAGCTGTGTAAGCTCATTTATTATACGATCATAAATAGGCAGGCTCGACTGATAAATTACTAGGAAGACAGTGTTAAGTAGCGTGTGCGTTCTTTTGCTTTTAATATAGTAGAGAACGTAGCCTTCTTTCCAGGGTTCATTTGGGGTGGACATTACTGCTTTGCTAGTTAATCTTTGCGGTAATGTGCAAGTGCTACTGATTATCGGTTTAAAGAGCAAAGTTGCCAGACTAACTACTGGGCATAAATGTATAGCGTCTTAAATTTCTGGACGACAATTGCGTGTTTTTTTTTAATTAAGTTTCACAAAACAGACAACCGTAATAGTATAACATACACTGAGAAATTAAAATGTAACTGAATTCTACTAGATGTGAATACAGCATGTATAATTGCAACAAATGAAAAAAACACACAACACACAAGACCTAACAATATACTAGAAAAATAATAAACAAATTAATATAAAGTGATAAATTTTTATAGGCAGTCGTCTTGCTTATCATTCGTCACTTCATCTCTTAAAAGTGAACACGGTGATTGTGAACGTCGCCGGGTGCCCGCTTATCGTTACGTGCACCGTTTATTCGTTATCAAACATTTTTTTTGTTCCTTAAAAAAATTAAATTAATTAAACTATATTTCTATATTAACCGTGACCCATACGGATCTGTAATATTTTGCGACATATAAAATTACAGTGACCGTAACGTTCACGGAGCTGCACAATTCTGCCGGTAAACGTTGCCCGTATATGTCACGGAGGTGTGCATTAAGCGGTTAAAGAAGCCGTACTCCTGATAACCCTACAGTACATACAGAAGCGGCCTGTACAGTGAATTAGATGGAAAAAAATAGTACAATTAATAATGTGGGGAGAATGTAACTATAAATCTTTATATTCCAAATGCATTGCAGCAACTTAATCGTCACTTTATCCATATTCCCCATGATAAAATACGGGATATGAAAAAAATCAGAAAAAAATTTACTTGAGTAAAGGAAGGGATATGACTTACAAATATTTAAAAAGTAACTACCAGCTTTGCAAGTAGCACATTCCTGCTTTTGTTTTGAACCATAAAATTTCCAGAACAGGTGGCATTATCAAAGAAAATGATAAACTTTACTAGTATATCCATATTAAACGTGCTATCTAAAATATATCCAAATCTTTTTCTTTAAAAATAATTAGTAAGATCTATTAGAACTGCTTATGATTGCTAAACAGATGGTAAAATTTTGTATATTGGGTGTAAACAAATTCACATATATGTATATATATAAAGATTTATTAATAGGACTTCTAAAGAGGCTTAGTTGTCTCCTTAAGAAAAGATGGTTGTAAAGCAATAACATCTATCACAAACGAGACGTCCTAAATAATTCCACAAAAGACCGACGTAAAGCAAACTTATTTATGTTTGATTTAGTATATTGCCCTACGTTTGGTAAATTAGATAGTCGGACTATTCTTTAATCGGTTGGTAGCTCTAAAAACATGGTTCACTGCGATCATCAACTTCTTTCGTTAAAAAAAGATGGTTATGATGATGTGGAAACGAAAAAGCAGTTCAGAATAGATTATCTTCATTTGCGCCGCTTAGTCGGAAAATTAATATGCTCCTCATTTAACGTTGTTTGTCATGTGAGCATACAGATGCATTGCTACTACCGATTGTGATCCTTCATAATATTATGCAACTGATAGTATTTCTGTTGTTTGTCTTTATGACACGCAAAGTTACTGCACTTTGCTACTAGCGATGTTGCAAAAGCGTTGGTACACGTGGTTGAGTATTAAAATAAAAATTAAAAACGTAAATTGATTCGAAATCCAAAATCAGCTGATTTGTTTTCAGCTTTTGCAGCTGAATTGAATGTAGTCGTTGCTTGTTTTTAATAATCAATAACAATTTAAACGAAAGTACAATTTAAGTTTCGGTACCTAAAAGGTTTATAGGCAAGATTGCATTTTCATAGGAGCTAAACAGTTTTGTTCTCAAAAACCGTAATAACCTAAGTTCTGTCAGAGCATTCATTACGTTCTCATATTATATAAAAATTATATTTCTAACGTCTCCTTGGTCTTTAATTTTTATATAAAAAATTTTACATCCCTATCACTTAAAAACTAATTAAACCTTATAATTAAGATTAAAACATATTATTTAAAAAAATCTTCACTAATATTATAAACCTGAAAGCGTGTTTGTTAACATCTCTCCTTTCACGCACGCACCAAGGATCATATGTTGATATTCTGTTTAACATACGTTTAATTGGTGAATCACAGAAGCTGTTTTTTTTACTCTAATTCTTTTTTATCTCGGATTAACAATACGAAACCGGAAAAAAAACTTAGTTTAAAATTGATTGTCAATCGTTGTTCTTTCTGTTAACCTACTTGATAACGCAATTATCAGACAATTTCACTTTTTACAAAATTGTTAAAACATACCTCTATACTATTATATAAAAATGAGCACAAAGTGCATACTAAAATACTGTGCATTCTAAAATTCAGACAAAGGTGTTGCCTTGGCCGTTTTTACCTGCAAATGCTAATTATAAAGCAAAATGATTTGGTTTATTTTGAAATATAACTCTAAACAAAATTATGAAAATGCTATTAAAATCATGCATACGTGTATTATATGTAACAAGCTATTGTTGTAAAAATTAGTAAATCGTTTTCCCAGGCGATAAAATTGAAATTGCAGAAGGTATTATAATTGACAAAAAAACGTTTGCGTTGTTGTTTTGCTCAAAATGAAACTGTTTATGACTCATCGGACAAAATACCCTTATCTGATGCACTTCAATGTGGTACTCTTAAATACGGACGTTTTCTCAGCTTTAGCTTTGTGTGGGTTAAGGATTTATTAAGTTTGATGTGTTCAATTTACCACCACGATAGCGAACCTAATATAACACAGTATTGATCGTCCCCTCATCGGTTTTCTGATAAATTTATATTCTTTTTAGTTTGTTATCATTAGGTGCGATAATTTTATACCAATTAGTTGAGAAGTACTCAGCAAAACGGCACGTCGAGCCCCTCGTCAAATGGTAAATGCTAAAATTTATTTCAATACTTTTTATATCCCTGGTCAACATTCTTAGATGTTCAAATTTCTCTATTTATTTCAATACTTTGATATCTCCATCTAAGAGTTATTGTAAAATGTCATTCCTGTTGGTATATACTATTCGTGTAAATTTAGTAAAATAAATTATTATTGCGTTTTTAATATCATATTTTTTTTAAAAACAAACAAACTTTCTTATTTATAGCTAATTATTGGTGGTATTTTTTTTGAATCCAAATCCAATATAGCTAAATATAAAGTGATAAAAATATATAGTTATTTCACATGTTTACGCAAATTTACATAATAAAAAAAAAACAAACTTAAGGCTTTTCTTCGCGTTTTTGTCTAGTTTTAAATATCAGGGTCATGACCAAAATGTTGTGAATTTAAAACTTAAGTAAAAAGCGATCGCATTTTAATTAATATGAAATAGTGGTGAACCTGCATCCTTAATAATATTGAAAATATAAGCATCTATTTTTCCTTCTTAAGGCAGCACTGGAACTACATATTATGATTAATTTGTAGTTTTTGATATGAAGTACATTTTTGAGTAAGAGTACTTTCAATGTAACAAATTAAATTTATCCAAATATCTTTCGAAATGATGTCCTTTATCACTAAATTAATAAAATCATTAAATAAACTTATTTTAGCTAGAAACATTACAAAGACCTTACAATTATCCGCCATCAAATTCACGCAAGCGATGCCACGGGCTAAACCCACTATTGTTATAAAACCAATTACAAAACATACTTTAAAAAACGGAGAAAGTAAGACTTGCTCGATACTTGTGAGTATTCTAAACATGTACCGGACTTAAATTCAAGAACTATTGTTGTCCCTCGAGATGGAGGGTAAATAATAGTACAACCATATTGCTCTTTCAACGCAATATTACACATTAAACATGATTTAATATTACGTATTCTACTTATACAATATTCGTTTCTTTTACTTAAAGTTTTATTGTCAAAGAAAATCTAAAAGTATTTTTAAATTTTTATACATAAAAAACATTTAAAAGAATTTTTATACATCAAAAACACACATTAATTAATTATTATATAAATACGCCATGACTGTTCACGATTAATTTTATACTTAATTATTGTAAGTGATTGAGGACTTTATAATTATTCAATGTCTGTAAACATACAATATATTACTACTATAGCGATATCCGCAAACGCGTTGATGTCTTTAGTTAGTACGACGAAAGAAAGCAATAACGACATAAATATAATTTTACAATTCAAAGTATCATAATTAAAAAACCTACACATGACATTCACTCGGAAATCAATTTTAATAAAAAGCTCGTATACGAAATCTATTTTATTTATAATAAATTAACAAGTTACAAAAAATTAGGACGCGTGATTGTCTGTTTGGCTCATATATAATTTGTTTTGAAAATAAAAACTGCCAACATTTTAAAGTGACACTTTGATGTGCTTAGTGTTGTGCTATTGTTTTCATTTGAAACGAAACACTGAACGTCAGTTTACTACGCGACGCCGTGACGTAAGCTGTTGGTAAAACTATCCATTCATATGTCGATCGGACTAATGGTCAGTTAGAATTAGTTTAGTTTTAGCGCGAACGAGTCACTGAGCATTCTACATGCGGCGTATGAGCGCACACATCGGGGACTCCATATATAAGGAGATCTTACGAAACCGTTAGCACATTCGGACTAAAGCCAGTCCAGGAAATCACCTGTTCCTTCTGCCTCAAGAAAACGAACAAGATGCTGCCTATCCTGGTAAATATTAATTCATTTAAAAAAAGAAATATGTGTTCAAATTTGAAAAGGTATTCGTCGTGTCCATGACCTCAGTCGTGGTCGCACCGTGTCGTCAAACTTAGGTATTGCAGAAGCCTATTATACCTAGTGCATAAATTATAATGACAACGAAAGGAATTCTGTATGTTGTAAGAGTTTAAGTAATATTGACCTTTGCTTTAAAACCTCATTGCGTTCATCTCTAATTTTTGTTAACATAAAAAAAGTCGCTGCCTTTAAATGTTGAATTACAATTCGCTGCGTTTACCCATTTAAAATTAATGATTTTATATGTTACGTTTATGCTTATTGCTGCGAATTTCTCTTAGTAATCTAGGAGCATTTTTCAGATTGTCTGTGTTACAATGATGGTCACATCTTCCGGCAGTCAGACAGTTGACGGTCAGCCAAGGCCACAAGTGGTACGATATGATCTGGAAACCGCCAACATGCCGAACTCTTACAAATTTTCGTGAGTGTTAAACATTTTTGTACATTACAATAAAATTAACAAATTATATATGGTTAATTTATTATGTCATATACATTGAAATTCAAGTGGGTATATTCAAATTCCGAATGAAACTCCTTCACAATTTTTTTCGATTTCCATGTTGAAAAGGGTCCAAAAACAGCTTTACGGTAAGTTGTTTTGATATTTTGTGAACTAAAAGCGTGAATTAATTTTATTGTAAAATTGATTATTGTATATAGAAAAATACATTATTATTTTTATGTAGAACAACAAAGTCCTAATAGCGATTAGAATATTTTTGTTATGCTTCCCCTACTACTTTTGTTTTTAAATCGGTAACCTCCTTTCTGAGTCAAATGTCTAACTTTTCCGTCTAATAAAATATTATTAGGTTCGTAAATGATATTGTGGGGGCATAAGCTTGTAACAGGAGGCAAAAAAAATTCAACAAAACCAAAAATTTAATTAGAACGTAAACAATTTTAAAATTCGCCCGTAATAAGTTCAGAATCTTGTTCGGATTTATTTTTAATAATTTTGCAACTTTTGCTATTATTACCGTCTTTTTAGTAGATTTTAATTTACATATTTATGCAATAATAAATTCTTAAGATGTTCGAAATAATGTAACAGCATACTTTAAGAATATTTATACGGATTTTTTCGATGTTTTGCGTCAACTGATCCTCCCACGCTAACGAGTTAAACTTTGTTGTTACCGAACAATAATTTGCTTCTAACGCGGAGAGCTTTAATTTTATATTTTTTAAAATTCATAATATTATTAACCAATTCATGATTTTGTTTTATAAATCATTAATAAAATTAAATAACATAAAATTCATCAATATATACCGGATATATACTAGAAGCAGGTCACCTGTTGGGTCAATATTTCCCGTAGGAAACACTAAATTAACTTTCTTTTAATATCAAAATGTAAATAGAGCGATGCAAACAAAACTATGCACTATGCATAAAATATTCGAAATAATAATTCTCTAAATTAAACTTTAATGTTAAATTTAAGTGTTCATGTGCACTAGACAATATCTATTAAACAACGTACCTAATTAATAAACTATTTTCTGTGTGTTAGATATAACAAGTCCTGGTATTGTATATAAATAAAATAATATGTATTTTTAACGTACAAGTAATGTTCTAATATTTTTACCTAATTACCCAGGTAATTAAAAATTACATATAAAAATTACACAAGTAATAATTGGGTTTATCTCTATGGATAGTAACGTCTGAAAATACATCGGAACAGTAATGCTTCCAAGTTAATGTATAATAGTTACTTTACAATAACAAACGACACCGTGGTCCTTCCTAAGCGTACTCAGCAAATTAGTGTTACCTCATAAAAACCAGAAAGAACATATTAAACAATGAATTTTATTTAAACCAGACAGCAATACGAAAATGTCTAAAAAAAACTATCATTGAATAAATTGCTACAAGATAATAATGAAACCGGTATCTTATATCGTCAACAAAGGTGCGACTCCAAAAGCCAAAGGCTCAAAAAGCAAAGCCAAAATTGTTTGGCTAAATAATTCTTAGCATTTTTTATTTGAAAATAATTAACGACCCGAGAAAGGATCAAAAAATTCATGTGAATCGAAATATTTTTCTGAATACTATGAACGAAAAAAAAATTCATGTGAATCGAAATATTTTCTAAATACAAACACGAAAACATATGAATTATATTTAATTTAAGATATTAGCAGCGCAATTGAAAATTAAAAACTATATATATTTAATTATGCTTTTCACATGAGAACGTTGAACTGTCACTAATATTATAATACTTTTTCTTATAAAACCGTATAAAAATAAAGATATATAGGAATTTAGAACGTCTTTTGTAGTACAAATTGTTAACTAAATGTATTTTTTATTATAATTAATCACCATTCTTTGGTTCTATATCGCGTTCGTAAGATCTACAAGAAAACTACTTAAATGAAAAAAAAAAGTTAGATGTATAAACAAAGTATAAAAAACGGCATTGAAACATGTCGATAACAGAAATGAACAATTCTAAAAACCATCAATTTATGGCCGAGTACATGGAAGGAATGCCATATTAATGTAAATTCACCTATATACTGTCATTACGTGAATGAGCGTAGCCCGATTTACTCGATACGTGACCCAACACAGTAATAGCTGACGTTTTTTTTGGCAAATACTCAAGAAGAATACAATGTAATAACTTTTAATTCCATTTTCAGGTATGATTTTTTGTAAAACTTATACATATTTGTTTAATTTCCGAAATTCATTCAACTTAATTGTATAATTTCTTTTTTCCTGTCTCGAACTCTTATAAAACATTTAATCTTATTAATGGATCGTTGTTCGCTTAATTTAAAACGATTATGACCTTATAAATCATTCTGTATGATTCATTAACAACGTAGAGTTTGACGTATCTAAAGCATGTGACAATGTAAGCATAAAAAGTAGAACGAAGACTACATCATGGCGCATAAAAAGTAGCGTACGAATTATGTGTTACGCCTCCTTTAAGTTGAATGCCCGTTTGCGGTTTGGATACCCTTATTACCATCCGTTATTTTAATATATGACCATTATCAGTGCACACGTTTCTATATCAGGAAAACCATCGAAGTGAAATCTCGTGTATAATTCTCTACGTTAATAAAGTAAGAAGCTTATTTATTTAGTCATTTTGAAAAATGTATAAAAAGACAATGATATATCATCAGATAATAGCAATTAATTTAAAACTCGATATACGATTATGGTTCAGATTGCTTTGCATGTTTTCAACATTAGATATAAATTTACTGCAATCAATGAAAACAGTATCAGAGAACGCAATTTTCATTTTAATGCCATTTAATCTTCCTTTTACGTATGCATAGAAAAGTTAAACGATTTATTGATCAACTCAAGAGGATCGAAGCAGAACTATGTTCTACTAGGCCTGAAATTACAACAAAAAGCCATGTTTAAAAAGATAGTTATCATAAAAAGTTCGAAAACGTTTTAAATAAGATCAAAACGAAATGAAATAAATTATCAATTGTATTATTATATATATTTTGAAAGCCTGTGATAAGTAAATTCGTACGGAAAGTCATCACGAACGCAATTTATTCTTATTTCATCTTTCATGACGATGAAATTCCTAACCAGTTCCATTTGTAGTAACAAAAAATCAAGCTGTTAATAGTACTGATATATTAAATCTGTACATATTCCTATCAATCCGAATGGTTTGAATTTGACTATTGTGTTTTTATACGAGTACAATTGCCTTATTTTTTACTGTAGCTTTATTAAAAACAAAAAATCATTCGTACAACATATCGTGACACTTATAAAATCGATTTACCTCGGTAATGTAGTGAATTCGCGATAAAGTTAAAAGCACAGACAAAAACGTCTCGAACATTACATTACAAATTTAGGTTGAAAGGATAAGCGCATTAAGCTTCATATGATTCCTGTTCCTCGAAAAATATGACACACTATATATAGTTCCAAACTGTACATTGTGTTAAAAAGATATTTTTGTTTATAGAATAAACGTAAAAAAAAAACACGCAATTAACATAACACATTAAAAACATTTGAAAAGGAAAATGAGTACTAAATATCCAAAGCCGATCAATGTTTTGAAATGGCTTAGTACTGAATAAATTTTATTTGTGCTTGTATTATATTATTTAGATTTTAATATATAAATATTGAAATCTAAAAAAAATAAACCTAGTTCTTTTATGCGATGACACATTTAAATATTATTTTTTAGTTAGCATACCTAAGGACTGCCATTTCGAAGTCATTTGTTTTTCTTTATAACAAAATAAATTGACTTCATTTATACCTAATCTAGCCATAAATTCTGTTACTGGCTGTGTACATACATTTAAAAAAAACATTAATTTGAATTTCGAACATAAGCTTCTACGATAAAAAATAGACTTCTTTCCCGCCATTATTGTATGTTTTTTGTT
>DWHO01000037.1:0-31551 GCA_018247575.1 Eurytides lysithous rurik | reverse complement strand
TCCTGGGTGGGAATCGAACCCACGACCTTTGGCTTTGCAGTCAGGAGCACTAACCACTACGCCAACGGGCCAGTCAATAGTTATATTTATAACCAATAATTATGTTGGAAGCATTGTCCTTCAAACCAAAACGCAGTAGTGGTTACACTACTGCTTGAGCCCTACCACTCAATGGTTTGACTTTAAAAGTACTATTACCAGCTATTCTACAGCAAAATTGTTATGTGCAAACATTACTGCGTTTTTATTTAGAGGTCCAAGAAAACTTCTGAACTTTAACGTTGAAAATACTATAATAGAGCCGTACCGAAGCTGGCCAAGACCGATATCCATGCATTCAGTCCATCACTGCGTATAAAATCTAAATATTATATTAATAGAGCGTTAATTAATAATGTAATGTTATTTAATATAACGAAGTAACTTGACATCAATCTCCTGATTACTTAATACGAAACGTTTTGTATTATTAATACGAAATTATTAACATTACATTTTTATGCGTTTTGTTTTAGTTTATCATTCACCGCAATCACGCATTTGCCGCTAAGCAAGATGGCCCATGACTTGGATGGACCTGCAAAAAAAACGCTACTAGTTTTCACTATCTATCTAATGACTATTACCTAACACCTAAAGTAGAATCATTAGACGTCGAAAAGTGATTGTAAACCAATCCAATTCTAAATAAAGAATTTTGACTTTGAACGATGGCTTTAGGTGGACGGTACAATGAGATGGTTTAATAAATCTAAGTAGTAGTAACTCTTTTACAGAATCCGAATGGGTAAAATTACTGAACGTAGAAATACAACACTTTAATCCAGCCAGGTTCTGTGTGATTCTGGGCTGTTGTCGGTGGTTATCTAACATATCATTAGGCGCAAAAAAACCTAGACACCCGATCCTTTTCCCGTCGTGCCGGAATAACTGACTTATTGGATTGTAAGTGTTGAAATAACCCCCACAGTCGATCGCCGCAGACGTAATTCGGCTATGAGGACATTTTTATTATGAAAGACAAAAATACAGGCCGTATGCATTACGAGTGACATGTTTCAAATGTCAATGTTTCCGTGTGATATTTAAAGGTTATACGAGTCGTTAAATTTGTAGATAGTTTTATCGGAAATGAAATTCATTTGGTCATCTAAAGAACGTACGCATCACATGTAGTTTAAGTGACATGAATGAACAATGCGAGGTTGGTAAAATTTATTAACTATGTTCTTTTATATATCTTTTATATTAAATTATGTTAATATACCTTCGTTGTGTTTTTGCCCTTAGTCAAAAATTTTAAAACAGTGTTTTATAATATTAAAGACTATTGTTGCTTCGAACAGATCTCTAGATGATTGAGAAAGGTGTAGGCATATTCGCCCCGAACTTACGGGAATCATCATACTGATCAGGCACTGGGATGATCAGCCCGTAATGCCATTTTTTTGTTCACGGGGGGAAATGCTAACGCATATCTACCAAGGCACGCGGGGGCAAGGACAGGCTATGTCAGACTCGCCGACTTATAACTCCACGATGTTCCACCTTGGGTGTATACAGGCAGGGTCACGGGAACGCTTAGCACACTTCCACAACCTTGCGCTCGCTAGCTGCGTTAGCAGCCCCTCTTTAAGGTGCTTCTACCTTCTCCCTCTACCAAAAAGGCGGTTCTCTTTAAAGAGAACAACGGACCCCAATGAGCCCGCTGTCCGGAGGCTTTTGGGCCCAGGAGCTGGTCTGCAATTTTAAATGAAAGAAGGTAGGGAAAAAAGCACATCGCAATACCGGTACTCTTCTTTCTCCGCGACTCCGCCTCGGCCGCAAAGGACAGTTAGTTGAGGCCCGAAACCACTCTCGACCCGTTCCCCGCAGCCCCTCTCAGTCGCATCCAAAATGGGCTCTAAGAGCCCACTTGAAACGCCCACTCTGGCCAGCCCTACGCCACGGGCCGGCTGCGTTTAGCTTCCTTTTGACTTCACCGTTAGTAACCAAGCCACAGTTACTAGAACCCCTCCGCCGCGACAAGGTGAAAATCCGTCGGAGGGGAGCCCGTAATGCCCCATCCCGACTAAGAAACAACTTCGGAGGTTGCAGATTCGAATCTGCCTCCTCCCTCCTCCGATTTGAAAGAGACCATACACTAGGCCAAGGAAGGAGTTTTAGTTATATGAATACGATCATATTTGCCAATTCTTTTAAATCTAAACCAAATTTATACTGAGGCGATTATATTTCTTTGTTGGAAAGTTTTCATTATTTTTATTTTTCTAATGAAAATTTTACTACACCGTTACGATTCCAGGCGCTGATAGACCGACAAATAAGGTTAGCTTAGTATAAAGAAGTTTTATATAATTTAGGTTATGAAAAGTCTTTATTAAATATAACAAATATTGATAATTAAATTAGTAAACGTTGTCTGAGTTCAGCGCCGTTACCCATATTAATTGCCCAGATGAAGTTACAAGCTTTAAGCATTTCTTACCGAGCGTAATGAAACAATAAAAAATCGACCTCTCATTTTGCTTAATTGCAAGCCATTTCCACTGACACTAAAGCTTAATGGCTTTATGTCATCGTCGTGAATACATACAAAAACATATGAAAACTACCAAATGGATAAAAAAAACTAACAATATTCAACAGCAGTATAGATATGCTTTAATTTAATAAACGAATCAATGTACTAAACAAAGATATACTTACGTGTAAATAATTTCGAATTATGATTTCAGAAAGTGGCTGCAGCTGAGCCTTTTGTCGGTAGCTACGTCATTAAAAAATCCAGAAGAAAAAGTAAGTAAACATTATTTCGGTGCCACAAAACAAAATTTCAGTCAATGTTTATTCTACGGTAAATAATTAACGATATATGTTCATATGATAGTATGAAGTAACGATTTATATCATACCTTATATGTATTCGTTATCTTTGTTTTTATTGATATATTAAATAAGGTAGAGCAACGCAAGAGCGACTTTTCTCGTTCTGAAAGACCTATATGTCCATAAATGGTCAAAAAGACCAGCTCGAGTGAGTGTTTTGACAAAAGTTCACGCGTAACCTGAGAGCAGTAGACATAACATCCAACAAATAAGCAGTTCGCTTATTTTCAGAAATTAGATCGACTAGATCTACATAGATTAGTTTTAAAAAATTAGATCTGCAAAACTCAAATTCAAACACGAGTTTTTGCACTCGTAGTCTTTTGTCTGATGATGAGCAGCTGCCCATAACAGTGCCATGCAATGTTCTGAAATGACAGAGAGTTGACTCTGTGATGCGCCCATTTAACATTTACATTAATCCATATAGTATAGTAATTTTAACATTTACATTAATCCAGTACCGGGTATAGTATAGTGAAACTTGTACACTACTGATTATCGTAGTAGAATAACTGACAGTAATGTAGTACCTACTTTTCCAGGCTGACTTTATTACATACACTCAAGACGAACTTTTGATGAAACCATAAGTTTTCTGTGATATTGAAGTCAATACTTATCTCGAACCTAAACCAAACCTCGATTTGTGGAATTTAGTTTGGCTTATAACCGACTATCGCGGCATTTCCCTCATTAATACGAATTTATTACGGAGTAACAATAAAAGGAGCGGTAATATAACTAAACAGATTCAAATAGTTTGAACCATAAGAGTTTCTTCCAACTAAAAACCCACACTGTTTGTCGTAAACAAGGCGCTTGCGATCTATGTGGTGTTGGCTTCTATGGTCAATAGAATATTTCCGGTCCATTTGTTATCTTATCCTACAAAAAAAATTATAAAAAAAATACATTCATCTTACTTTATTTTAAGAGGTAACACAATATTTTCATTTCATTGGCTACATTTTATTTCAACATTGGTACACAAAGAAGCCGTAATGAGCGCGGCTTTAATTTGAGCAAAACATAGTTCGTGCCTTATAGCGTAAGCTGGTAACAACACTCTCACCGATTAAGCTTTAAGCGAAGTATTCTCTTCATAGATAGACGTGTCACTATTTCCGTTTTCTACCCTTGAACAAAAAATAAAAATGGTTTACGTCCTTAGTCTGAAATTAAAATATATAAAAAAAACAAACATATAAGGAAGGTATGTTTTTATATGAACATATCATTTCTTTTTATCGATTGCAACAAATAATATCGTAGAAAGACCGCCATTAGGCTGCATTAGTGTCCCCCGGGAGTCTGTTTGCGCGGGAGAAAAGACTTTTGGCACGAGTCGGACTAGGCGGCGTCGCGCGCCACCGTTGCTTCTATTCGAATTTTAGTCGGCCGGCGGCCGCCGCGGGACGCGGTATTATCGGCTAGCGATAGTCGTACTTCTACAACGTACACTAGCACACTGTTTATTTACAAAGCGTCAGTCACATTCGAAACGCCAGAAAAAGGACGACACAACGCAACGCACTCACGCACGTACGTCCCACGTAGCTGTCGTTTGAAATCACGCTCGTCCATTCATTCCTAATACGTGTTTACCATGTAAATTCCGTCCTCTGTTTTAACCTACATTCATGACAATACTAAATCTGCGTCCGCCGTCGGGGGCGTTACATTGCAGTTTCATTTGTAATGCAACGATTCTTGCGTTTTTGATCATTACAACACACATTTTACAAATCAACGTCCATCAATCGGTTAACTTCCCAGATTGTTTATAACATAATGTTTTTCCTCTTATCTGATACCTATATGCATGAAGCAGTAAACATTTTGGAACATTTAGATATAAATTTCAAAATCAATAAGGAATATAATACGATGCAATACACGCAATGCGAATTGGTGCATTGATTTTGTTCTATCAGACATGGATATTCTTATATTTTCACCTTCGCATCTTTCATTCGCTTTTGAGTCTCATAATATAAGAATATAAAATACTTATATCTCATTAGCGACAACTATAAAATAATGTTTTAGTAAGACAATGTGCAGAAATTTTAAAACAATTATTAATTTACATTCGCTCACATTGATTTAGATTTTAAGTTCATTTTTATTATTTATTTAGATCGCCTACCTTACTCCCGTCTCAATAACTTTATCTGCGCAAAAATCATGTAGATAATTTTTTCATGAAAAGTATCTAAAATGCTATTTCGAGTTTATAATTATATAATTAAGAATTATTTGAAATTAACAATAGTTACATTTATATTTGGCGACTTTTTATGATGTAATGTCCATAATACAATTTTATATGCGCATAGCTCTAAAATACTCTGACTTTTACAAAATAGAATTTAAATCGAATTCAGCTGTAAACCAATCATTGTTTTCTGCACACGCCTGACTCAATTAAACGTTGCTTGATCTAATTACGGCACGCATCGCGGTGTCGGCCCAGAAAAAAAAATAGCCGGTAGTATGTTTTCAGAGTAAAAACCGTAGGAATAGACACAGCATATGATCCAAATTAATTGTTATGTAAATGGAAACTAGCATATGCAGCACAAGTATGGTACCTTGATATTATTTAATTTTTATTTTATATTCTTTGCTTACCAGTTTACTTTAATTGTAGAAGTAGACATCAAAACAATATATCGGATATCTTGTACGTTTTATGCTTCCATTCTATCCTGATTTGCTGAAATCAACGAAAAATTGTCATTCTCGCTGGCAGCAATGGGAAACGGATCGGCTTTAATTTTTGTATATGTTTGGTTAAGAGTAAGATGGATTAGGTTTTATTTTTAAAAATTACAAAGTGACAAATCGGGAATGTCATTTATTAACTGTAACGGATAAGCAAGCGATACTATATCGATTTGTTGAGACTTTTATTTCATATAGTAGAACTACCAGTGTTGTGCAGGCGCGGATCCAGCCCTCAAAAAAGGTTGTGAGCACAGCCACCCAAAAGTCGGCCAAGTGCGATTTTGAGTACGAACCTGTTCATAAACAATCATGGACTTACTTACGTTTTGAACGGTTTTTTGAGTTATTTTCGATCTTCAAGTGATAACATTTCATTTTACATCAAATAACTTTATCAAAAACTAATAACATGTCCCGACTTCACATGAGTGGACATTTATTTTTTATTGGTATTTTACTGTGTGAGACTTTACCAGTTAGGTACAACTAGTGAACTGGGGTTGTGGGCATGCCCACAGTACCCACAACGGTGGATCTGCTCCTGGTGTTGTGTCGGTTTCGTAGTTGGGGGGTTATATGCACCATTTGCGTGGGCGAGTGGAGTCGAGGCGTGTCGATCGATTGGATTCACGGCTTATCTTGTTTGCAGCGTTTCGCATGGCGGACGAAGTGTCGACGGAGTGCCTGTTCGAGAGGCTCCGCGTGTACCAGCCGCGGGCCTCGGACGCCGCGGAGGTGGCGCGCAACATCGCCTCGCGTATCAACGCCCGCCTCACCTCGCACGGTACGATAACGTTATTTTTGTTTTATGGAGTAGGCTGCTAAACGAGCAAGCGTTACACCCAAATGCGTCGCCAGCCATTAAAGGAGGCGATTTTTGAAAGAATGAGATGGAGGAGGATTGAGTGGGCGGGATGATGATAGAGGAGAAGGGAGGGGACGTAGGGGACGAAAAGGGATGGGGAAAAAGGGAGGGAATTGAGGAGATGGGCCACCGGACGAAACACGGAAGCATAAACACTTCTACATTACGTCTATTTTCTGTGAGGTCGTGGTACTTATCCGTTTCGGCCGGCCCATTCAGCAGCGGGAGTAGGTGCGTGGCTCTACCGCCGTATAATTTGTTAAATAAGAAATAAATTAAAAAAAATCGATTTTGCTATAAAACATATCTTCATATAACTCCTACTTAGTTTTAAGCACATGTTTGCAGTACAAAGTGCAATCAGAATAAAGTTTCCGAGGAAACCTTAACCTTCTGAGAAAGCCTTGCTATGTGCCGTTTACAACAAAAATACGCATAATCAGGGAGAACTCCAAAACTACTCGTCAAATCTCGCTAAAATTTATAAGGGACCATACGACAAGGACCAGTTTTCAAATATAATAAGAATCATCAATATCGCCCAGTAAAAAGTTATGAGGTAACACACATAAAAAAATACAGTCGAATTGAGTATCTCCTCCTTTTTTGAAGTCGGTTAAAAAGCATCGGAGCCATCTTACCTAGCGACTTTTAACTTCACAAACTTTGCAAACTATGGAAATGTGGTCATACTAATGTTTGATGGTTGTAGGTATGATCTAAATTTATCGTAATAGAGCTTTTACCGAAATGGCTATTACACTGCGATATTTACATATATGACTAAAACAGCTTCATAATAAAACTAGATCAGCAATTGTCTATTCCTAAGTTGGTAGTCAGGCAGAGTTTTGCATTCTGCGTGGGGTCATTGCATTTTCAGTGGTTCCTCCGTGGCGCAGTAATGTGTAACCATTAGTATATTCCGGTCTGAAAGGCAATGAAGGGCATAATTGTTGATTATAACTGCCTCCGTGGCCTAGGGGTATAGGCTTGCGCTTTACAAATCGGAGGTCGTGGGTTCGAGTCCCGCGGAGAGCAACGACTTTGTGTTGTTGTTTCTTAGTTGGGTTAGGGCATTACGGGCTGATTACCTGATTAAAAAGTGAGATGATCCATGCGTCGGATGGGTCGATCGGCTCCGTCTTCTTATCGACGCCATCTAGCGGTGGCTTGGAAAAGTCGTTAATAAGAAGTCGGTTTAATATCACCACCTCTGCGCCTGATCGCTCTTCGGTTGCGTCGATTATCCGCCCCATCGGGCTATGAGAGTAAGGGAAGAGTGAATGCACCTGTCTTTGCGCAAACGCTTGTGCACTATAATATATTCTGCGCACTTGGCTGATCTCTTGTAGATTAGCCGCCGTGGCCGGATTCGGATAGAGATGTTCATCTTAAATATAAATATATATATTTATAGTCTAAAGCAGATTATATGGCGCTGTATTATTATGGGCAGTTCGAGACGATTGCCCCCAGGTTTTTGTTTTTACTAGTCTCGTTCTCACTCACTGTAGCTTTTGAACCGTCATTTTTATATTATGCTGGTATGTGTATTGACCCGTTGGTGTGGCGGTTAGTGCCCCGGGCTGCAAAGCCGAGGGTCGCGAGTTCGATTCCCACCCTGGAGAAAATATTTATGTGAGAGACAAGTATTTGTTTTGTCTGTGTGTTAACTATCTAAATAAATGTCCATCTACAAGTATGAATTTCAATCGTCTGGTTACCATAGTACCGGCTCTGATTAGCTTTAGAGATTAGAGGCGTGTGTGAGATCTCCCTTGATATTTGTTTATTTGTTTATTACTTATTAAGTGCAGCCTGTCCGTAAAAACCGACGAAAAACTTAACAATTGCTCTTTTAAAATTATGTTACAATGTTATGAGACACTATATATTATGTCATGCCACATACGAGTCAATTAACATTATTCTACTCATTTTGATATACGAAAACTCTTGAACAATATAATAATTTTTTATTCAATAATTTTTCAAATATCCCTGGAAGGTCCCCTCTACATCATCCCTGACTAGATGACATCATGATAATAACCAATAATTAATGATAACAGTAACAGAAAACTCAAAGTAATTCTACGTCTATCATACTTTCAAAAATACTTGAAACATTTGAAAGTCTTGTAAAATTTTGTTCCATTTCATTATTACTAAGTAGACCGTGATTAAACTGTCCTTACTTCGGAGTTTTTCAATAAGACAAACAGCTGTCGAGGTTTTAGCTTATTGCCATAATATGTTGCCGAAGTTGTTAATATAAATTAAACCACCTTCCGTGTCTAATGCTGTTAAAAATGATACTACAATAATCAAAGTCAGAGTTGTACTCTGACTTTGATTATTGTTGAACACATCTTTTTACTTTTCAAATGTAAAAAATTATGTAAAGAAAAGTGAAAAAAAAAACTATAAGCAATTATCCTTTTCGTTAATAACACGCAATGCCTAAGGCCATGGCGTTTCTCTAGAATAGATTTTAAGTCGCAATTTCACGACGTAAATTTGTATTATAATTTCATGAAAAAACGTATAAATTACAATAAAATGACTTTTTAAAATCTAAAAAACAATATCCGCAAGTTGTATCCTACATTTTATAATTTAATAGAATTTTAAGATCAAAGATCCAGAGGGGTACAAAATAGATTAGGTTAATTCCATCGCTACGTCGGACAGTTGCACGTCCTTGAACGATATTAAATTTATCGCGTAATTCCGTTTTAATAAACGTCAATCTTAAAACGTGAATTATTGCAGTTTTTTCTTTTAATTAAATTTGTCAGTTATATTTTTGTTTCGTATAAATCAGGCCGCTGTTTTTCAAATGAAATACTCATAATCAACTTACACACATTCGCTCGTTTCTAAACTGATCAATACAGATTGACAAACCTTATTAAAAGTTGTTATCAATGCTCTTTCAACTTTTTACTTCCTACATATGTACGTGCATTATTTCATGTAAGGTTGACCAAGAATTTATTATTATTGAAAATACTCGTCGAGCACTTTTGTGTTTTTACACTTATGAAGGATATACTGTTTTCAACCAAATTCGGATTAATCCTCATTAACTTTTTTTATGATTAATTTCAAAAATCATTTTCTTGCAGAGATTTTTACGGGATAAAAAACAGCCACTTTCCATCCCAAAAACGCAAAATCACGCAGGTGCTAATAGCAAAATTGATCCGGTGTTCTATAAAGACATTATAAAATTAATTTTATAGAAAAGTAATAATTTATAGGAAATATTGTAGTTTCTCCCATCAATGCATTGGACCGATGCCCATTCAGTTCTCTTGTTAAAATACAAAACCGTGTTAATTGCTTCGTGTTCATTCAACATATTCCATTACCGTTTGACTAACACGCCAAATGGTGCCAATATTTTTTCATTGAACACAAGACAGTTGACAACTGGGCTAAGAGCTCTTGATTGTTACTCGCGTACCTAAATAACATTTTAAAACATAAATCATCGTTTACCTTCTATAACTTCATGCATACTGATGTTTGGAGTCTTCGTTATTCGCTATATTGCAAACTAGATGTGATCTGGAGCTTGCTTTTTCTTTTTATGTAGTAGGAGGCAAACAAGCAAGCGGCACCGTTGCCCGTGGACATTCGCAACATCGGAAAGCTTGCAAATGCGTGGCCAGCCTGCAGGGCGGGAAATGGGACCCTTCTTAAAAAAAAAGTAACACTTTTAGGGGTGGTGCATCGGCCAACTTTACCCAAGCACAACCACTTCACGCCAATTTTCTGCGAGATCGTGGCACTTAATCGGTTCGAGCCGGCCTATTCAGCAGGAGCGGAAGGTGTGTGTTCATAAAAGTAGTTATGCTCGCATAATTTTCTTTCGACTTTTTGGAAATGAAGTGACGGGACGAACAAGTCGTGGTCCTGATGATAAGCGGCGCGCTAGCCCATGCCATCACATGCCACAAAGATTTTTGAACTACGCGACTTTCGTGCTGCTTGGCTTTGCGCTGATCTAGTTTCCTAACCTTTTTCATCCTTTTAGGGCCTTTAGTTTGTGTGGCTTTACTAAGAATTATGTGAGCTTTATGCCCAGTTATTATACTAGAGACAATATCGTTTCACCCAAACAAATAATGGAAAAATGCTACCACTAAAAATGAAGACAACTTTTTTATCATTTTTGGACAAAGAGATAAGTGTATCAACCTAAGGATTCATGAAGTCTAAGGGTCGTGCACATGTAAAACTTCATTTAGTCATGTTCATCACATCTCTTTAAGTCTTTATTTTAAAATTGTCTCGTAGTCGGTTAACTTAAAATTCAAACGGACCGCAATGGAAATTAATTGTTCTATTATTAATTATTAGAAAAATTCTTTACAATTTCGGATATTGTGCTTTTACAGAAACCTGTGACAAACACTTGTAAAAGTTGAATTTGAAAGTCGATAATTACCACGTGAATAAACAATTGAGTCAGTGCATATAACGGTTACCTTGACGTGTGATTAAGTAGTTATCGAGCAATTCTTGGACCTCGAAGCTGACAGTCAAAGCCGGATGGGTTTGACCTTACATGATTAAATATCCATTGTTTTCTTATGATCGATATCGTAATGGTTTTGACATTATGTTATGCTTATTACTGTAAGCCTATAACAATGAATGTTTGGTTATACAAACAAACAATATAGCTGATGTAGGATATAGAACAAACAGAGGGTAATTATAGTCCTAAGTAAAAGAGTTACAAAATGTATTTGGATATTTATAAATAAAATAGGCCTTCTAATTGAATAAATATATTTTATTTCAGTTGATTTAATTGTTATGAAAATAAATGTCCATATCTTAGAACACAATAATATATAATATTTATATACAATTAGTAATTTAAGGTCAAGACTTTTCTCGAAATAACTATAAAGTATTGGCGATTTCCTGGAAGTAGCGAAAGTCTTTGTTTCTTTTGCACGTCGTATTAACAGAATTATCGCATATAAGTGACATTCATTACTATGTTGATAAAAGTGTGATACCTTATACATCAACTTGCAAAATGTTTTTCAGGAACTGTTTGACGGGTGGAAAAACCAACGTTTTTGGAGGAAACAATTAGCTTAGTTCAAAATTTACAATTGGTGACATTGATCTTGTCTTATTTAACCTCATGAGAATTTAAGCTTGTACATAGTTTTTAAAGGTAAGCTCAGCTGGAAGGGATCCTAGGGGCAAATATTACTTACGGTTGGGATTCTCGGCATTGACATATCGACAGGCATTCAGCTTTATTGTCACTTGGTTGGAAAAGTGGATTTCGAAGTAGCTTTAAGTTTTTAGATGAAAAAAGAATTTTGTGCCGGACCACCGTCTTCGACTTTTTATGATTACACATAAAATGGGTTGCGACATCCAAATACCACCTGTTTAACCATTTAGCTAATTATTTGCAAGCTTTACCGTGTTCTGGCGTGATGGGAAACACTTCCAGAGGACTTACTACGTACATAAACCATCTTGATGAGCACAATGCAGTGCCAAACATTGAGAGGCCGTCACACGCAAGTGTAACGCTTGTAACCAGATGTCAGGTTTGCTCCTCTCTATTTTTATAAAAAAAAGTCATGAAAACGAGAGCTGTTCTCAAATCCCTCCTAGTAAAATTCAGGGAGTGGGTAACCGTGGAACGCACAATAATATTTGATATAATCGCTACAATCTTTACGGTAGACAAACACCATCTATTTTGAGACCAATATATATTCAATATATTGGTGGTGGTTTATATAAGGTTTGGTGGCTTTAAGACACGGTAACCCAGCAAGTGCTGGTGTTTGGAGCTGTTTGCTCGCTAACCTCCCACCACATTATTAAAAAAAGCGAAATTGAATGTTGCGTCACATGATACCTTTTAGAAAACGGCACGGTAAATAAACTTCGTGTTCGTGTTTTGCTTAAATTTGTTTCCCTCTTTTTTATTGCGGCGTTATCATCCGTAGGCGTTATGTCTACGCCCTAATTGCAACTACGCCGGAAATATTTCTAAAAGGAATTTTTCGTAACTGGTACAGTATGATGTAACATATATTTACAGATAATACTTCTCGTTGTCCAAGTTTGAATAAAAAAATCTGTAACATTAATTATAACAGTAGATATTTAAACACTAACTGTGTCTAATGAGAATTAAAGAAAAAGCAAGAAGTAATTGTAAAATGTTAAGTATATATTGTTAACTATATTTTACAAACCTCAGGACTTCGCGTTGAGTCTTTTCGGTACCATTATTCTCATTTCGATTTCATTTCAATTTCGTGCATTCATTGACATTCGATGCGCCGAAACTAATCAAATGACCCATAATTTATCAAAATCGGTTGATCTATTTAAAAGTTAGAGAAAACACACGAACACGGGAATAATGTTTTCATAATATTTATCTATTTATGCTTCCTTATCGTCTAGGTTATATATTAAAGAGAGCGGAACAAGTTTTATTTGTATTATTTGACTTAATAATGGACTCAAAATGTTGCCTCGGATGCAGAATCGAAACCACTTTTTGTAGGACCCAAACCCGTTGCTCACTAACTGCAACAATGCATATTACCAGCTATTGCATAATTACATCTACACCTACAGCTGTAGTACCAACAAAATAATACTTTCTCATTAATATTGTAATAACGAAACTGTGTTTGTTGATTTGTTCGTATGGTTCAAATGCATGTGTTTAAAAATGTAAGGGAATGTATTTTAAGATAATTTAAAAAGAATTATTTTTAATACTTTTTGTATTATCACTCCGTACTTATTTATAGACAGCAAACAGCTATGCATCGATCTAATAAACGTTTCTACAAAATCCTGCGGCCGCTATGAGATTGTGTTAAGGAACGGGATTCCTCGCATAAAACTCGCATCCTCCATTGCTTGGATCCTGCAATAAACTGTGCTCAGTTGAGTTGAAGTTAGAATTACGAGCTGGTCGATCCAAGTCTCTGCAAACTACTTGAGAATCTTGAGAATCTGCGATGGGTAGCCATGCGGTAAAAATATCTCCAACAAATATACTGAAAATTACCACAAGACCCATCTTTTGAGCAGTTTTTATTTGTCCTTTACAAATGTCACCAAGTCACAGACAACCAAAAGAAACACAGAAACATTTTATGCAATATTGAGCATATCGACCCCCAAGATAATATTTCTCACCATCCATATCTAATTTAATTCTGCACACGTCTGAGAATAACACGAAGCTCTATTTTTTGTCTTCAGTCCGATTTACATGCAGATAAGCAAAGCTCGACCTAAGCTTGATTGAGGGCCTCAGTCGACTGTGACTATGCCCTTTGCTGGTTTGAGAGGAGGGTTGTTAGTCTCTATCAGCTTTACATTTATTGCATTTTCGCCGTGAAACTTTATTAAGTGATAACTAAGGTCAAAGTCATTTCTGAACGATTTTGACATAATAAATCTGTCGTTACGGACACCAGTTATTCGAGTTCGGCCCGTACCACGTTTTAATGAAGGCACCTGTCTCTCTATACATCCTGTAAATTCGGGAAATCGTTCGTGGATTTAAATTAATAACCTTAACAGCTCGACTTAGAACCTTAAATAAAAACTAAAAAAATACTATAAATAAAATAAAAAGCAATGTATTGGCTAATTAGTATTGAGGGTTAATTTCTATTTGCTTCGTTTCAATTTCAAATACAAATTGGTTTTATTTTTCATTAATGTTCTGCGACATTCAATAACTATTATCTAGCATTTTATGATTCAAGGGAAGTTTGTATATGATCTAAGCAATTACAACTTAAAGTTTTCACACTGATGTTGAAGATATAACTGCAAGTGCATTTATTAAAAAGCGGAGATACAAAAATTTTATATGGTTAATCATGACAACTTAAACCGAACGTGAATAACCTCAAAATAAAACTAACATTAATATTAAAGCGAAACACAATCCTTAATAGACCATTGTGATAAATAGACGATTAAAACTTTGCATAACAAATATAGCGAAGTCAGACCGAGTGAAGTGATTAATTAAGTCATTTCGGTTACGAAACTGTGTTATGTATCCGGAAAGGCATCGCGTGATACGCGGACGTACAAACGGCGACGGTGCAATAGGACTCTAACATGGCCCTCCGTACCGGCCTCACAAGTGTTACGGCTCGAACTTAATCTATTCCACTAATGGTTTACTTGCTCCCCAATAGGCTCCCTATAGGCGATACTATCTATACGTGAGCTATCAGTATCAACCCGCCCCACTGTACCATATTTAACAAACAGTCACCTTGAAGTATCCGACAATCGATAAGCTATTTAACGGGCCTATGTTCCTACTGCAATCTACCTCCACTCCAAGAATTTACTACAATTTTCTTCTATGTAGTAATCGGATCGGAGAAATAAGAATTAGCAAAGCTATTAAAATATTTACTATTTCACGGCTTGAGAAATATATAACAGATCGTTATTATTAAATAATAAAAATTTAAAATACAACTAATAAAATAAAATATAATCAAAAAAATTATTTAAACAAGCATATTTTCAACTTCAACCTAGGACTTGTTGAAAACGCACTAGATACTATCATATCAAATATAGTGTCCTCCCGACCGATTCCCGCCGCGGCGGCCGATCTACAAGAGATCAGCCACTTGGCTGATCTCTTATATATATTCTGCGTACTTACGCAGAATATATTATAGTGCACAAGCTTTTGTGGCAGAAACAGGTGCACTCACTCTTACTTTACTCTCACAGCCCGATGGGACGGATAACCGACACGACCGGAGAGAGATCAGAGGCATGGGTGACATTAAACCTACCTCTTAATAGGGATTTCTCCTAGCCACCGCTAGATTGCGTCAATAATAAGAATATAATAAGCCGGGACCGACTTCTTACATGCCTACCCGACGCATGGACCATTATACTTTTCAGACACTCGGGTGATCAGCCCGTGATGCCCTAACCAAACTAAGAATAACAAAACGAAGTAATTTTCCTCCGCGGGATTGGAACCCACGACCTCCGATTTGTAAAGCGCGGGCCTATACCACTAGTCCACTGAGGCAGTTTATATATGAAATATAATAAGGTATTATATATTTATACCCCGTAAATATAGTGGCAAAATTGTACAACCCACACAAGCCTTTAAACAATACTGCTTGCACATTATTGCTTGATGATAGAATAAAGATAGAATAACTATCTAATACAGTAATACCACCCCAGGCAAACTTTGAACAGAAAAAAATTAACCTCTGATGAACTTTTGACAACCTACGACCTCACAGAAAATCGGCGTAAAGTGGAAGTGTTTTTGCTTCTGCGTTTTTTTTCTCCCTCCTCTCCCTATCTCTTTCTCCATCCCCAAGGGGTGCCCCATATTGCTCCTCCTCTTCCCTCGCCCTTTAAAAAAATTTCTCCTTAAAGGCTGGCAACGCCTTTGCTAGTTCGATAATACCGCTAATGGGTGGCAGTGATCACACACGAAAAAAAATTTAACAGAATTCAGTCGATGCTGAAATGTAAATTTTGAGGATATACTGTCTGATGACTTTCATCTTCAATATTTTATTACATATTTTAATAGTTTGCGCAAAGAATACTTTGCGAAAGTCGACGTATAATTAAATACCATCGATATTTAAAAATAGCCACGTACCTACATCTCATCTCTATATTTCATCATGTTAATCTAAACGTACGTCGTGTATTTATCATGATTAATCTTAATTATGATTCCTATCTGATAGCTTATATAGGAACGTTGAAACGACATTTGGCAGATCGTTCAGAATAATATCATTTGAGCTCTTTATTGAACTTGGTAAATGCGTAATGCTTATAATTTGATCTCAAGACGTGACTTTTATTTCAAACATATTTCTATGTATAAAGTTATAACGGAACCACGCGAGCAATAGGAGCTCCTTTGTTATCGGATATATTCTGATAACGTAACGTTTATTTTGATAAAAATAAGAGATGTATCGCAAAGTAAGGTTAGCTTCTGTCCCAATTTGTTACTAATTTTCTATATCCTCCTATACATACGACGCCACTGGACTGGACATATTTCAATGATTACGATGATAATAATAATGTATTTTTTAGGCCAAAATAATTCCTCGGTTTCTTTGTTTCACACTATAAATGTACTTTAATCTTATTATTACTAATTTATATATTAAATTAAATTTCTGTGAAAATTTGAAATGATTAATTTAAAGATTTAAGAATATTACAATTTGATCAAATGGTGCAATAAGCGACGTAAATATACTGTTTTTCTAACTGCGTCATCGGCATTGAAGGAACATTGAACATTTAATAGCTGCTGTTAAAGTTACGCAAGTCTGGTTTATATACACTTCCGGGCAGCGTTTACAACGGAATATGTTCAAATAATACACATGAGCATAATATAACAACGCTGGATTTACGGGCTTAAATTACAGACAAATGTAAAAAGTAAAAACATCATGAAAAATAATTTAACTACCTTATTTCACTTTTATTCATAAGTATAAACCAGGCGCTGACCAACTTTTGTAAGTTGCCGATGGACTAGGTGCTGACCTTTGTTCCCCCCTCCCTCTCATCGCCTCATTGTTGTTTAGACTCCACAAATGCAGCAAACGGGCCAATTGTTTCAACACACTGTTTGAAGTTACATAAGAAAATATATAAAATGTATTACACTGCTTACAGCCGTGTCCATGAAAAATAAATCTAACACACTCCGCCGATACATCATGTTTTGATTTTGGATAGAAAAAATGAAGCACAGTTGTTTACATGCGCATCGATCTAATTATAACGCGGTATAAATCAAGAATCGCCTTGACACTGGCCCGTAACAGCTGCGGTCCTAGCCTAGCCTCGTCTCGTCTCAGTCCACCGACGGACGCCAACGCGCTAATCTGCGACCACTCTTTCCCCCCTTCTCTTTGGTTATTTATATTCTTTGTCGCAATCGTTCAATTTAATTTTTAACGAGATGTCCGAGCTTTGTTTTCACTATTACTGTTTTTATTCTTTAACTCTCCCGCAAGCTTTTTAACAACTTACAATGAGAAATTTATCAACACGTCCCGTCAATGTGTGATTTTATTGTAATTTGAAAAAAAATGTTTCGTAATACATCAGTATTTTAGACGTGGAAATGGTTTTTGTATTAATGGAAGGGATGCATAACAGAAAATTAAAAATAACTTTTACAGTTAAAACCTATGTGTATTAAGGAAGGACCTTAGATGATTTTTTTTATGGTTTAGGCTGACAAACGAGCAAGCGGCTCGCCTGGTGGTAAGTGATGGATATTTGCAGCGTTACGGAACCACCAAATGCGTTGCCAGCCTTTAAGGAGGGGAATTTTTGAATGAGGGTGGGAAGATTAGGGACGGAGTAATTGGGGGCACCCCTAAGGGATGGCGAAAGAGGTAGGGAGGGGAATGCGAGAGGGAGGAAAGAAAGGGAGGGGGATGGGCCACTGGCCACCTCACTCAACAGACGAAACGCAGAAGCAAAAACACTTCCACTTTACGCCGATTTTCTGAGTGTGTGTGTTACATATAGATATAACTTTTTTTTTTTTTTTTTAATTAGGAGCGCAAAGCTAAGCAGTTTCTGTAGTAACAGTGCTATTTTGAGCAGTAGTTTACCAACAGACGCATGACTTGCTCCGCTCGTCATTTAATCTCCTGATTAAAAAAAACAGTAAATAATACTAATCCAGTGTGTCCACATATTTCATGTTGTGTATTCCCACGTCGAACGTAATACGTATTTGTTCATGCCTATTGCAATGTGGACATTCGTGGGACATCATGTAGAACATATAGTACTTGTTAATACATCTTGGCCAACACGCTCGACGAGCGTTAACCCTGTAAAGACAATGTTTGCTTATGTTTATTCTCTTCAGACGTTGCGTAATAACTCAAACAGGGCACAAATATTATTCCATAAGTGCGCTTTTAGAATTTTTCTTTTAATATTTCTTGAGTCTTTATTACGAGTACACTGCATGTTTCTAATATATCGTGTCGTCGTCATTTTTACAACTGTTTAGTTGTAAGACATTGTTCTCCACTTTGAAGGACCATGTTTCTCCTCAGTTATTGAGTACAAAGACAGAACATTTAATTAGGTGACCATCATTACCCAAGGCCAATCGTAATTAAAAACTGTCTAAAATTCAACTCTTTATTTTTCACGGTGCTTTCTTTCAAACGATCGATTTGCTCGTATCGGCTCGACTTGCAAAAAATGGCAGTTGCACAAAATCTTTTGATATTTGGTGATAAACACCGCACACAGTTGCTTTGCCTGCTATTAAATGTATATATCATGCTATAAAAAAAATAATGTTCTCCATATGAAAGCGTGATAAGCCCGCTTATTGTATATATCTTTATACTGATACTTATACCTGACAAATATGTCAGGGTGCAATAATACAAGGTGCAATAGTAACATCGCTCGCAACAGTAAAATTACCAATCAGTGTTTGGACTAATCGTGCAGCTCAAAACTCTCTTCGGTCTTTCCCGGTTTTTTCCCTTCATTCCCTTTCTATAGGATTCCCTTCAAAGCTGAAAAAAAAATTATGTTTAAAGTAAGGTTCTCGATTCATCTGAAAGTTTTTGTTTATATCAAGTTGAAGGTTGATATCGTTTTGGAGCCAGTTGTCATTATACAAATTTACCCGCCCTCCTTGACTAGTTTGCGACAAATTCACTTATCCATTCAATGAAGGCATTTTTTTCTAACTCAGAATGCTATCAATGAAATATTTAAATAAAATTCAATTTAGATCGATTTAGAGCTGTGAGAAAATCTGATATGAAACTCTGTGGTCCTTATTAAATACAGTAAAAGAGCTCTTAAATAAAATATAAAACAATATGAAGTCTGGGAAGTGCTGCATTCAATTGGATTTAAATGATTACGACTTGGATACGGAACTGTTGCTATGGCGTTAACGATTTCTAGAATGCGCCCGTTAATCCCGCTATAGCTGTGACGTTAGTATACGTACTCGCTACCAGTTGGCATCAAGCCAGCCGCGCGACCCACCGAACAGTTGAGACCGCCTGTCATTACCATTGTAGTCTCAATGCTCTTTTCTACAGCAGCTTCGCTTTGATCGTACGTACATATAATTTACACCATCGTCATCTAAACTGGGTTATCGATACGCGAACCAAGCTTACTAATAAAATAAATCTCGATGTGGGTTTTGTAGTCGGTCCGTCTATCACGCACCGACGGAGCCACACGTAAAAAGTCAAGCGAGTCGTTTCTTGACCGGAAAGTACCGTGGGCTACTTTTTGTCAACTAACAAAAAATTTGTTAAAATTAAAAGTCACGCGAGCTATGCAAGGAAGGCTAGGAAAACCTTGTAAATTTATGAACTTAGCGATTCACAATTTAGTTATTTTTAGGTAAATGCAGTATGCGGCGTGTCAGGAACTGATCATCCGTGAACCATTCATCTTTAATAGCATTTACTGATTGAAATAGGAAATATTATTATAGAACTAGAGTTATCATGGAAAATGGCACGAACACTAAATTGTTTACAACAAAGAGTTCTTACGATGCGGATCGATATTTAATGTTTTAAAAATCTGATCGATTTGTCGAAGACCTAGAAACCCAACGTAGACACGTGCATAGACGAGTGATCCATTATTATGGTGATTGCCAAAAAATTTACAAACAAATACCGCTATGATTTGATTCGTTTGCTTACGTTTACATTTCAATTATTTCGATGGACGCTGAAGTCATAACTGTCAATCAATCTGTCAGTATTGAAGCCAAACTAAGCTGCAACAGGAAATTTAGGGGATAAAAATATATGACACCAATAAATTTATCTTTCAAGTTGTACTGGTAATAAATAACGTTTTAAAAGGAACTTTATTCGATATAAAGATATTTAGTTATGTCGAGTTTCAGTCCTTGGTGTTTTTTTTATTTTATTTAATCTCGCATGCATATGCGTACATATTAGTTGAATTTACATCGTTGCTACATTACATTCTCGCCTTGTCCTGTGACGATACAATTAAGCCATTTCAATTTTTATTTCGTGCATTAATGAAAGTTAACTACTATTAGGTTATTTTTGCATCGTGGCGGGTAATTCCAAATACAAATGTAATTTAATTACGACGACTTAAGAATGTTAATTAAGTTACGGTAAGTCACGGAATAATTAATATTCTTACTCTTAGTATACCATGATTAAGTCGTAGATTTAATATAATCAGTTGTTTTCGGTCAAAATGTCACTAAAATTTATATCAAAGAATAACAGCTATTGTCCTCTCCCCGGTACTCTCTTGCTCTTTAAATTACAAACAGAAGTATTTTATAAACCTTAAATGCACTAATTTTAAAATAGAAGTATCTTGTATTTTAAGAGCGTTTTACGTGCTTAAATTTTAAATAGACAAACGCTCAAACCCGAAACAAATTATCTGCAGTTCCGGAGCAAATATTTGTATATTTGCTCCAGGCGGGAAATAAACCTGCGACCTGCGGCGCCGGTGCCAGACTTTTATATGTTTTATCTTTGACAGTTCAAAAATTCTAGAGATGTGTTCTCTAAACTTAATCCTAAAACAATTATTTAACGATTTTATTACCACTCCACTAAAACACGTAAGCAAATGCGGAACAGCATGCTAGGTTAGCGAATTTTTATATATTTCTTATTTCGATAATGTCGCTCGCATGTTATCAACACAATTGAATTAATTAAAAATATGACTTATCGTAAAGATCACTTGCTCACCTCTCATCAAATTACGTGAAACAAAATTTGCGGAAGCTGCGATCAGATAACTTCCATGACTAATCGAAAGCTTCCTGTTTAAGCGCGCCAGTGAATACGTGTTATTTTAACTAATTAAAAAAGGCGTATTTATTATATTTTAGTGAAATAATTTTGATCTATAATAATATTTACGTAACCATGATTGATTCATGATCAATTCAATCTTTGTCACACCTACCTTGCCAGTAAAATGAGATATTCCATAGCTATTTAGTATAGTACGATGAGATAGCAAGAATTCTGATAAGAACCACCTCCAGAAGCCACGCACAACACCTTATGCCGTTAGAGAACACTAGATATTGAAGTCGTGATTCCAAGAATTGAGAAATTAAAATTATTTTAGCTGTAGGGATGCCGATTTATTTTTTATTTAGTGACTAGATAGGCTTTCCCATAACGGTAGTACAGTACCACTCAGTATTTGATTAGAGTTTATTTTGAAGTTACTAGGATGTTTCGAATAGGTTCAAAGCAGTCTTCTGATTATTAAAGAGTAACGAGACAAATAGTCGTTATGAACTTATGTTATTTAGCTGAATTACGTATTTGTGAAAACCTATACGAGATAGGAATATTATTTCTGTTACAGGAGGCGTTTTCCTTTTCAACCACTGTAAAATCACAACAGGACTCCCAGTTGTTGAATAATACCCCTTTGTTTGCTGGCGAATATGTTTACATTATTTACAATAAATACTTAATTTGGTGCTCTTTATCATTGCTCAATTCGCTTGCAACGTCTTCGCTTTCCGTTTCAGATAAAAATATCCGGCAAACAACATTGGAAAAACTATGGAACAAGCAATCAAGTTCGATGCAAACGCTTATCACAATCTTAGAAGTAAGTTTTAATTAAACTAAACAAATTCAGAGCCGGATGGCAGACGATTTACTTGCAAGTAACAACAATGTTACTTAGTTTTGTCAAATTTCTGCTAGGCTTTATTCTCCTCCGCGAGCGCAATAGGTTGTAAAAGGGTCTCCACGTATTACTATATAGATTCAAGAATGACTCTGCCAAAGAGGACTAGTCTTGAACGGAACAATCATAATACAATTACTTTTTAATAAATAATATTTTACTTATTCATTACAGAACACAAGAGATACAGCCACATCCACCTATATAATATCTATCTTAAGAGAAACACTCTGCTTGAAGCAAGGAAGAGGAAAGAAAAACTCAGGTACATTAATAATTTATCTGTGATACTATGTCTATGGTATTCTTATATTTTTTATATATTTGCGGTAATATAATTTATTAACAATTGAATTAACATTTATAATTATTCGATTTTATTTTAAGTTAATATCTGATAATATTATATATACTTTAGTTCTTCGTTAAATTCTTTCGTAAAAATAATATCTTCTATTAGATTATTGTCCAAAGGTATCGTAGTATCTGAAGAGAAAAGTAAATGTATATTGACAAATTTCTATTTGTTTAATTCAAATATAATTAGTATATTCGTATAATATAACTAACTAGTAGTAGTTAGTGCAGATAGACTATAGTAATAAAGAATTTATATTAAACATGTGGGTTATGACTAGTGGAAATACATGGATTAAAGAAGAAAGAAACAAAAAAGAACGGCAAAGAAAACAAACCGCCGTTTATCAAAAAGGGTACGTTAGCGTGAGATTCTGACAAAGTAACCGCTTCACTAATATAACACAAGTACTTCGTGTTTAAATTTCACTCGACTAATCTTTGTAATTATTTGATTTATACTCGTGCACAATTATTATTTCTCACGCGAAATTAGTAACTCCAAGCATTTCCAAGCATCCTTTCTCCTAAACTGCTCCGAACAAACAAGTGACATTTAAGAAGCTAACAGTGATTGCTTAACATTGAACCAGTTAAAATGTGACCTCGTTTGCGTGATGTATGAGCAACAAATCTTTTTAACTGTCACATAGCAAATTAACATTATCATGTAACGTGCACGGTATAGCGAATGGTATGGAACGTTGACGAATATGAATCGCTTAGCATCTTACTCTGTTCCCATGTTCCAAGGTATTATTTTCTTTTATTTTCATTATAAAATTAACCAAAAACATAAAACTGTTTTTTTTATAATCTGTACTCTACACTACTACACTAAATTGTATTGAGAGACTGTTTTAGCATGCCAATTTTTGGAGCATTTATAACATTTTGGCTTTTTACAAGTCATCTAACCCTCACATGAAAGTGACTCTTATTTATTGTAAAACTTTTCAGTAAACAACATTGCGAGGCAGCAATGTGCGCAGCATTTCATCTCCATAAATGGTACCCAAGTGATTCTACGTGCGCTCATCAACACCCAGTGCAAACGAGATAGTAATGTCGGCACAGAGCTGATGCTCCAAGATCTGGTGTGGATTGTTGCAGCTTTGGCACCTAAAGGTAAAGGAAGCTATTCAAAAAATCTTAGTGTTTTTTTTTATTCCACAAGCCCATATTGACAATTTTATTATAGATTTATGTTTATGGCCGGTGACTACACAGAAGACACACTTTTTTATGGACTTTGACGATATCGACTATTAGAATATTTAATTACGATTCAAAAGACTGTAGCTCTTGTAATCAGATCCCTAATAGATCCCTAGGAACAGTGCAAAATAACATTTTAAATTAATGAAATTAATACTAGTAAATATGTATTAATAATTTAAGATGTCTGATACTTATTTAACTGAGTTGGTAACTTATCATTGAGGATCTTTATAAAAACACTTTATTAATTTCCTAATTTTAATTATTATGGTACATTTTCAGATCCCAAATTTGCAATGAAAGTGAGAATGATCGGCTGTGTCAGGACAATGCATCTTATATTCAAGGGTCATTACACGGATAACAAACTCATATTTCCGCTTCTTGTGATAATAAAGCAACTATCTAAAAATTGTAAGTAATTGAGCGAAGTTTGTTTAATATTAATTTTAGCTTAATCAGGTCAATCTTTGATGCTCCGATTTAAGTTCAATCATCAATGCATCAATACAGACAATTGTTTATAAACATATATTGTTCGAGTAACATATGTTCATGTTGGCAGTGGCGGTACTACCATACAAGCCCAAAAGCCCGGCTTGCCCTACTAAGGAGTAAAATTTATAAATATGATGGGCTTTTACGTTTTTATGGTAGTACCGCCACTGAATGTTGGATCAATTACATTTGCTAACTTTATATTACCAGTCTTGAAATCTTTAGTTTAAAAAAAAACTTATCGCTAATAATTTGATAATAAACTGTGTATATTTACAAATAATAGGTAATATAATGATTTGATTGTATCGATTCTGAATACAATGTAACATGATAGCTGAGTGTACAAAATCTCAATCGCTTTGAATTCCTATTGCAGCTGTAACTACGTCTATACTGATCCGTGATGGAATAATCGCCACCTACGAACGGGTTCTCGTGAGTCTCGGCTACATTCCCACCGCCAGACTACGTCTGTGCCTCGACGCCATCGACTATTTTAGCAAGAACAGTAAATATTTCACTAATTGACATTTTTTTTTAATTTAATGCACAAAATGAATCATGAAAACTTTTTTTTGCTTAAAATAGCTTCGTTCCGGCCGGTTCTAGATCGTTTTGATAATATTATCCGTTTTACAGAAAAAAAAAAATTATAAAAAAAGGAATCGTGAGATGTAAATTTTTGGTACTTAAAAATATCGTGTTTCGTTAAAAATCTGTACAGGAAATAACTACGAGAGGCTGTATTACAATTTCGATTGTAGCCAATAAACTGGTGAACCGTATGGCTGACATCAAATGAATTTAGTAGACAATGGCCCTTCAAAGCGAGTGGTATATGTATAATAGAGTAAAATAACTTAAGCTTGTTCTTAGCTGGCCTTTAAATGATAAAAAGAAGTTGCTAACCTACTACTACTAAGTGGTTAACACGAGACTAATTAGGAGTAAAGAGTTGAATAAAGTTCGCTAGGTTGTCTTCAACCGTATTAGTTCCCAAAGAAATTTTAGTTCAATGATCATGGGCAATAAATATTTAGGAGTTTTAATTACACGATCCACTGTTGAATCACGCAGTACTGCCAATAAAAAGTCATAAAAGTAAAGTTGGTGAGAGTTAAAATATAATAAACATTTATTTAGACGTGTTTGAACAGGCCGTTAGAAACAGAAGTAATTATTAATTTAATCAGTATTCATTCAATATAAAATTGGTTCAGACACGCCAAACAATTTTGTTTTTGAACTTCATTTAAATCAAGCGTATAACACTTACATTGTTCAAGTAGTCCCACGATCCGAAGGAATTCAAAAGAAAATCCCCTTATATGAAAATTCAATATTTTTTTTCACAACAAATGTTAATAACCAACTGCAATGATTTTTATAAACGAGGCTTTGTAATTTTTGCAAAGCTATGTCGGCAAGATTCATTTAATGTTTTTCTTTAACGAATAAAGGTCATAAAGCTTTACGAAATGCAGACAAACAATGTCAAAAACTACATATTATCGACGTACTAATACTGAACAAACAGCTCAATCTCTCTATTCGTACATGCTATCGTTCTATCTCAGAGCAACGTTTGTTGCCAATATGTTGTTTCACTAACATCTCTTAAGTTGAACCATTAATTGTTTCCCGAACAACACTTGCTTATGGTCCATAATATTTTATGCTTACGCACACGTACCCGATTTAACCTGAAAGACACTTCAATTTGTGATAAATTAATTTATCACCAATGCAACAGATGCACGCCCCAAATCTATGAAAATATTTCCAAAACAATTGCCAATTGTTCGTGACAGGCGAAAATCATTGTAATCCTGTGATTCCGGCGGCAATAAATACATAAGCCATAATCAAAACTGTACAAAAACACCGCCCGCTAAACGTTCTAATCGATTTGGTCAAGGAAGGGGACGAAAGCGTTATCGACCCACCGAGTGTTCCGTCCGTGGCGTAGAATGTACTTCAATACTGATAAAATCATTAAGCTCTTCGACCAAAAGCGTAAATTCAAAATTGAAATTGGTGCAAAACACTATATAATACATGTAGCCAAAATATCATCAAATTTATATCTTTTATCTTTTTCTTCTATACTTCGCGTATATAGCTCGTATTTATACATGTAGTCGTACTCATATGATATTCATTAATATATTATATATAAATAAAATGTAAAATCTAACTTTTACTTACGATTAATATGTAATTTATTTGACAAATGTTGGCAATATACCAATTTATCAATAACAAATATTGTTTTTATTTTATTGTCGTTTTATTCCTCCTTTTTTAATAAATATTTTTTTATTTTTTTCAGGAGTATGCTGTATGCAGATAGTTAAGACTGGATTAGTTGCTGTACTTCTTAGAGTATTCGATAGGTGGGACCGCTACGAAGGTCGCATGAGGCTTAAAATTTGCGCACACATTCTACAGACTCTTCAGCATCTCTGTAATATTAGTAAGTACATATACATTTGTAAAAACATCAGACATTTAACCATCAAACACCAAGGTAAGAACTATCGTCTACATCCACTATCAACGAGAAATTATTGTGAGCAACTAAACGACTTTTTTGTATGAAGAGAAATACAAATAGTCATGGCTCTTGAACCCAAAAGGTGTACTTCTGGTAATACTTATAAAATGAACACAAACATACATCGGAACAAAAACAAAGGAAACATTGTTACTAGTAGAATTTGATTTGAAGAATCATGACAATCATAATCGGAATCCAGCTAGGAACTTTTTTCTATTTTTTTCATTTTATTTTATCGTTTCATTTTATTTATTACAGAGACCGGTCGTCGAGCGTTATGTACGAAAAAACACGTGCAGATCCTCCATCGATTTTGCTCACAGTGTCCAGACGAACCGGAATTCGACAGTATCCTAGCGCGAGTATGTTCTGTGATCACCCTTTGTCTTAAACATCAGGCATTACCCGTACCGACTTCAAGTCCTGCTACTTTTAACCTCAATCCCATACTAAAAGGTGAGACTTAGCACAACAGTGACCATTTATGCACTTAACCCTCAAACAAGTATTATTTTCCTATACCTAAATTATAAATAAAACACTCTAGTAATCTACTAGTACAGCAATAAATGCTTTTAATAATGAACATGTTTTTTTTTTAACGGAAAACAGGAACAAATACAACATGGCCATGTCATGAAGATGAAGATGATGCAGCAAACTCCGACACTAAAACCGTTAACTCCGATCTGGAGGACGATGAACCGGGATTAGATATAGAAGGCCTAGACGATTTTCTAGATATCGATAGTGATGTTCATTTAGATAAATCAGAAAAAAATAGTGAATCCAAAACGGTAAACATTAAAGCCGATGAAAGTATACAAAATACACTTTGGATAAATCCCAATGAGAGAGATGTAGAAGACTTAAAAAGGTCTACTAATCTTAATAATTTATTTCCATTCCATATATAACAAGAGCAATCATTATTTATTATTCATTGATTTCAGATATCATATATATTTTAAAGAGTTTGGTTCCTATAATAAACAAATAAGGCAAGTGAAAAGCCGGTCCAATTCTAGAGGATCTATTCTTGATGACTTTTTAAATCAATCAAGTGGGAGTAGGAATATGGCGTCTTCGCTAAATCTCTCGCTTTGTGCAATGCTGGGCAACAGCGATTACGAACCTGTTTCGGGACCACCTCATACATCTATATTCCAATGTTGCAATAGGATTCAAGAAAGTGTTTGTAAGTGTATCTGTAACAGCCGATATGTAATACAATGGCTGACACGTTGTTGTAACCTATCTTTTTTTTCAGCTTTCACTTCTCAATCTTCGCTGAAAATCCATAAAGATATATCAAAATACAGCCTGTTTCAAACAGTTTACTGTATGATTGCGTCGAGGGTTCGAAGCGTTATACCATTTGTCAAAGTCGCTTACCCGGATATGACCGGAGGCCAAAGCTTGAACCACCCAGAGCCGCTTAACAAAATGGAAAGAGCCGCATGCCGGTACTACATTGCTAATATTATCTAAAAATTTGTTTGTTGCATTTTAGTTTCTCCTCCTTTCGCGCCACAATGAAGCAGCGAATTGGTATGATTTTTATTTCCGAAGACGGGGAGTAATAAAGAATAGAAGTTATTTATAATGTATAAGGTAGTATCGATCTTAATGGAAAAATTAAAACAACATAACTTTGTATCGACAGGTCCAAATTACTATCAAGCGTGGATAAGGCGATAAATCCGGAGTCATATATGAACGATGTTGTATATGATTTGGACCAGTTGTGTGCCGCCACTGCTTCTGACACCTCATCTCAGAAAAGGTAGTTAGTCAGTTATATCTTGGTTAAACTTAATCGCAAGTTGTTACCTCTGTTCCACCTTTTAGTATGGAAAATCTACTGTTGACAAATACGGATGAGCAGGAGATCTCAAAGGCAAATACTTTTCCGACACGACTGAGCTTCGAATCGAGATTTGAATCCGGTAATCTCAGAAAAGCAATACAGGTTGTACGAATATTGAATAGCTTTTAATAGCTTCAATTAAAAGCGAAAGTGTGTTGACTATCGTATGGATCATTCCAGGTAGGTCCACGAGAGTACGATCTGATTCTGATGCCTGATGTAAATTCAACCAAACGGCATCAATGGTTCTATTTTGAAGTGCGCAACATGCAGCAGGGGCGCCCCTATATATTTAACATAGTTAATTGTGAGAAGTCAGACAGTCAATTCAATTTTGGTATGAAGCCCGTTTTGTATTCTGTGAAAGAAGCTATTACGGGAAAACCAGGTACTCCTATGTATTCTTTTGCTAGTAGATAGTTTATGTTCTTCTTCCGCACCTACGACAAACACTACCGTAATAGTGGGAAATCTCCAACTAAAGATATATTCGATATATGTATATCGAAAGTAAAGGAAACCCATCTATACACAGACACATCTCACACATAGTGAACCGAAATAATTTTGTCTTTTCAAGAACTCAGTATTATTACAAATATTTATTTGTATTTACATAAGTAAATATAATAGTTTTAATACTATTTCTCTTTTTAAATAATGTTAGAAATAGTAATAAGTAGTATGATTGATTTGTTAATAGTCCGCGTTAAATATTTGAGTGCTAATACGAGTACACCTTTATCATTAGCATTTAGCCTTCTCTTGCTGTTTTATAAGTTTAATATCACTAAGCTATTGCAGATCGGCTTTTGTATAAAGTTAAAATAATAACATACATATTGTACAAATATGTATTAATATGTACAACATATTAATAAATATTTTTGAAAAATTAATATTACTGAAACCTGCCTTTTGCTAATAACTAACAGCTTTTGTCACTAACGTACAAAAAGTAGATAGGAGTATTCTAAAACCAATCATAAGCTCTTTTATTCTTAAAAGGGTTTTTAACATCAAAAATAACATGCACTCCGTAAAAAATGTTCTCGTAAAAGGAATAGTTTTTACACAGTAATCTAAATGATAAGATGTGTAAATACTCTATAATATTAAATCTCATTTATTTTTTTAATAATTTCAACATCGTGCTTTAATTAATTTTATTCAAAACTATTACTATCCCGTAGGATGGGTGAGGGCCGGTTCCGAGATCTGCTACTACCGCAATAGTTATCACTACGCCAATCAGAAGAACCACAACAAATGCTACCTCACAGTGACCTTCAACATCGAATTCCCCCACACCAACGATGTATGCTACATCGCTTACCACTTCCCATTCACGTATTCAATGCTAATGGTAATTACTTAAAAACCATCAACTTATTTAAATATATATTATATTCGTTGGACGATGCAAATGACCATGGCAGTTTTAGCTAACGATCAGTTGAGCCGCTTGCTCGTTTGTCCGCCAACTCAATGAAAAAGAAACAATATTGATGTCTTTGAATCAGAACAGAATCTTATATAACTTAAAGTAAAATGCAATTATTGAAAGCTGTAAAATGTTGATAAACTCTGCCTGCCATGATTCACTAAGCAACTGTACATTAAAGATATACCAACGATTTGGTTCATGCATTTGTTGGATAATCACTTTTTTTTGTACGTAAAACATAATTGCATGTATAATGTGTACATGAACCCGTTTTATGTAAAAATCTTTTTTACATAAAACGGGTTACGATTTTGGTTACATGATGATTTCGTTTTTAAGGTATTCCCTAACACTTAAAAAGATACAACAATTTGTTGATCCTTCCGTAAACGAGAGCTAAACCAAGAAACGCGAATACATTATATTGATACGAACACTTTGATGAACAACATGGTCTTAATTTTAAAATGAATTTAATTTACAAAAGTATTAATTTTTAATATTTAATTTGAGGTTAAAATCTATTGTCTATATATGTTGTTAAAAAGTAATCACTATTTAACGTATATAGACAATAGACTTACTATTTATAGTAAGTCTATTGTCTATATATATATAGACAATACACTTAAAGATTTATACATAAAAATTTATAATACGTTTAAGGCTCTCACTTATTGTAAATTTTACTAATATTTACAATAAGTGTAGTTCATAAAAATGTATATTGCACTAAACTGTTCTATAAGCCAATTATAAAGTAAAAGAAGTCAGAACCATACTATAACAGTGATATAAGGTAAAAGATGGCCGACTCTCTACAGCTGATTAGTAAAGAAAATAATATTCTTTAAACGCACTTTACAATGACAATGATGTAATTACCTATGGTTGTCATCATATTAAAAATATTTTATTGATATTGTATAAAAATATATTGTAATATTTTATTGTCAACAACAAAGTATTTTCAAACCGTAATAATATTTATGTTCACACTTGTTCGGTGTGTACCGACATATGTTGGACAGTTTGCTGGCTGAATTCATTGTGATTTCAATATTTTGTTACATAAACGATTAAACGTTATAAATAAACAATTTTATCGAACGTTTTATAAGTTTATAGAACACTTTAACTAATTTCAGTTTGACGCAGATGTTAAGCTATTGGTTTCGGCGTCGCAGGTCGTGGGTTCGATTCCCACCCGGCACAAATATTTGTATGAACGACAGTTAATTGTTTCGGATCTGGGCGTTTGTCCGTCTAATATTTATGTACGT